>OW569406.1:36546640-36549140 GCA_937654795.1 Cistogaster globosa
GAGCGACACTACCCGTGCAGCGCACATCCACTGGCACCCACGCGATGAGTGAACAGCTTCCTGCTCCCAACCTAGCAAGCAGTAACGTGGTCTGTATTGTAACGGCTCCCAAAGTATATGGCGAGTTAGGCGTGAAAACATGAAGTTCTCCTCGGCTCGAGCTGATCCGGAAAATGGAGGAGGATGCGATATCCCAATGCAGATTGGTGATAGATAGCATGCAGCAGGTGTTCAACCACCAAAATAACATCAGCAGCGAAGTAAAGGCTGGTGTATCCAAAATGGCCGAGCTGCTGAATTATAGGCGCGCGTGGAAGACGGCAGAAGATAAAAGGATCCTCACGGACTCACGAAGGAAGGGTGCTGCACAACACAGCTCAGATTCTCCCACTCCCGTGACCGCAAATACAAAACGATTGGCCTCTGGCCCGGCTGTGCCCGAGGGCTCCAAGAGAGCCAGGGCAAAAGGGCCCAGCGAGAGCGTAACGGGGCCTTCAGAGAAGAGTAAAGGAACCTTGCGGACTGTCACCAAGAAGGGCAGTAAGGAAAAGCCATCGCAAAGGCCACCAGAGCCCAAGAAGGGGAACAAGCCCTGCCCGTGGCCGTTTAATCCAGAGGCGTGGTTGATCGAGCCTACAGAGGGTCATAGCTAGGCAGAGGTGCTTAAAGACCTACGTAGCAAAATGGCGACTAATGAATCGGTCAGAGTAAATTCCGTTAGGAAGAGGAAAACGGGAGGCATTCTTTTGGAACTTGGAAGAGGGAAAAAGTTAGATCGGAGTTTGTACAATAGTTGAAGAGTACTGTTCGGGAAACGGCCTCAATGGCGGAATTTAAGCCAAGTGCTACGATAGAGATACGGGACCTTGATTCCTTGATTCTTAAGGAGGCAGATGCAAATTCGGGCAGGAAGGCTTTCCGCGGAAAATGCCGCAGGCTCAGTAAAGTTGGCCTAATAAAAATCGGATGGATCCGTGCCAAGATAGGAGTTTGCGAGGACATCAGAAGGTGCTATCGCTGCCTTGGGATAGGACACACCCAGGCAAACTGCATTAGCCCTGACAGAAAGGACACGTGCTAAGATGTGGCGAATTGTGGCACAGAATGAAAGACTGCAAAGCAATCGCCAGGAGCACTCACTGCGTCGAGGCAAAAGGTGATCGAACTGATCACCTGCCCGGCTCAAAGAGTTGTCCACTGGCCAAAAAATTATGAATGTGATCCAGGCAAATATGCACAGAAGATGGACGGCGAATGTTCTACTCGGGCAGGTAGCTGCCTAAAATGAGGCAGATGTGGTCATTATCAGCGAACAGTATGCAAGAATATCCCTGGTTTGAGAATGAAACACATACATCTGCACTTTGGCTGCCTGAAAACAGTAGGCTCGCGGTCACGCAGTACGGGGCCGGTTGTTACAACTCGTACGTTTGGACCGGAAATTTTACGCTGATGAGCTACTACCTCACCTCTAGTGACAGTATAGAGGTGAGATACATGATGTGGGCAGGCCCTTTATAGTGGCTGGGGACTTCAACCCCAAGGCTCTCGAATGCGGCTCCCCAACAACGAACACACGGGGCAGATAAATTCTGGATATGTCCGCCATGCTTGGTCTGGTCGTGGCGAACACTGGGAGCGTCACTACCTTCAGAAGACCGGGATGTCAACACACCACGCCGGACATCACTTTGGTGTCCGAGAACCTGGCCGGAGCAATTGTTGGATGGAAGGTACTGGAGGAGTATAGTGGAAGTGACCACAGATCGCAGCGAGAACCAAACCTACACTAACGCCAAGAATGGGAGGTACACGCATGTGTTATGTGTCCAGACTGGATTCTGTAGCATTTCTTGCTAATTTTGATTCTGCCTCAATTGCACATGCCACCGATAATGTTAGTTCTCGGGCAAATTCAATAATGCGGCGCATATTTAGAGGCTGTAACGCATCGATGCCCTGTATAGCGCCTCGATCTAGGAGACGACCTGTTTTCTCAAACTCAGACGAGTTTGCCTCCTCAAGAGCAGAAGATACACCAGAGCTAGGCAGAACGGTGAGGCGCCTTTGGAGGCCGAAGAGTTTAGGCTATCGCGAAAGGCACTGCAAGTGGCAATTTTAACGGCCAAGAAATTGAAATGGGCAAAAATTCGAAGTGATCTGAACAGTAGCCTTTGGGGGCTCGGCTATAATATCGTTGTAGGGAAGCTAGGTGGGAACTCCGCTATCCCACACTTGTGCGGTGAGGAGATTGGCAACATCGTTGAAACTCTCTTCCTAATGCACCCTATGCTACGCGAGGGACGGAAACCTCGGTTGGTGTACCATTCCCGGATACCTACTGAGAATTCTCCGGAGTTATCTGAATGACCGTGTGCTCCTTTACGACATACCAGAGGTTCAACAGGCTAGGGCGATCACGTCTGGCGCGGCGCAGGGATTTATTTCGGGTCCAGATTACTAGCATCTGAGTTACGATGAGGTCCTGGAAATACATATA
>OW569406.1:36554140-36561640 GCA_937654795.1 Cistogaster globosa
TAAAACCCACTTTATAGAAATAAAAAAGAGATAAAACTGCTAGATTGTCATCACTTCTCAACAATAAAAAACAAAACAACTTCGATTATTTAATGTGGAAAATTTTACACTTAAAATGTGGTGTCTATCTCGAGATTGGGAAAAATTTAACGTTTTATTGGTTCTACTACATTGTTTTAGAAATGTAAGCAAAATACATGTGATCAGTTGTTGTTTGAAAAATTCCGCATGAAATAATGTCTCTTTGCTTTATATCAAAGATTTGATAAAATGTTGCCAAAAGCATTTCATATGTTTTTCTACAGTAAAAACAGAGTACTATTTCTGTAAAATTTTTTTACAACTTTTTTATACAAATTTTTTATGTATGTAGTTTGACAGCGTTTCTCATAAAAAACAGAACTGAGTACCAGACTTATTACACTGTCAAAATCGGTTATCGGATTATGGTTTGCTTTATACATTTTATGTGTACAATGAAATTTTTTAACATATTGATTGCGCCTTACGCGCTAATTTCGGTTTGGTTGTAACTTAACTGCAAATGACAGTAATGTTTGAGGCAAAAATAAATGAATTCGTCTAGGCTGCCACCTGGATTTTGATACACCTTGACTTATAGCTTGCCAACAATTTTTTAAGGCAACGATTTTTTGACACTTGCAAACAATTTTATTCAAAGTACCTGGATTGTGGTAATAATAATAATTATATTTTTCATTTATTATATAAATATTGATTTTGAGTTCTGATAATATATTTTGCAAAAACAAAATACTATTTACATGATTTTTGTTTCTGTTTTTGTAATTATTATAAAACTACTACCTGTTAAACAAATATGCCTTGAGTTCCTCCAAATCAAATGAAATCAAACTTGTTTTAGCATTTGTATGCTCGCTTGTTCTCAAATACTTGTTTTTGGCCTGCTGACACAATACCACTTTTGTTCAATTTTTTTTTTGTAGCTATTTTTTTTAATTTGTGTTTGTTGGAAACGTGAAGTCTTATTTAAAAGAAAGAAAATATAGCAAGGTATGTATACATACATAGTCATGACTATAGATGTGGTAAAAGTCGTACTGCCAGCACTGGTACCAGTTACAGTAAAAATTACACAAGTCTGTGCTATTATTTATGAAAATTTAAATAAATATAAAAATTTAAGTACTTTTTTGGTGATTCTAATTTTTTAAATAACTCTTAAGCGGTAAGCGATAGATACGTAAAATTTGGTTACTTCTTGTAAATATGAATATAGCGACTGGTGAATCGGTCAGAGCAAAGTCCGTCAGAAAGACAAGAGCTGGGGCCATTCTCCTTGAGCTTGGAAGGGGGGGGGGGGGGAGAAAGTTAGGTCGCAATTCGTCCAGCAGCTGAGGAGCACTGTTCGGGAAACGGATTCCATCGCGATGCTTAAGACAAGCGCAACAGTGGAGATACGGGACTTCGATTCCCTGTCGTTTAAGGAGGAAGTAGACACAGCAGTCCGAGAACTGCTCGCCGATCCAGGGGAACAGATACAGACAAGGATCACGGTACCAAACACACGGGAGCAGGTACGGGCTTTTGTCACGCTATCTGCGGAAGGTGCCTCGAGGCTCATGAGAGCTGGACATATTAAAATCGGATAGCTCCGAGCCAAGATGAGAGTCTGCGAGGACATTAAGAGGTGCTATTGCTGCTTTGGGATGGGACACACCCAAGTAAACTGTACTGGCCCTAACAAAATAAAAACACGTGGATCAGATGCGGCAAAGTGGGACACAAAATGAAATACTGCAAAGCAGTTTCTAGTTGCATTCACTGCGTGGATGCGAAACAGAGCCGGTCTGTTCACCTGCCCGGCTCAAAGTGCCCACTAGCCAAAAAATGATTAATATAATCCAGGCAAATGTGCACAGGAGGTGGACGGCTGACGCTTTTTTAAGGCAAGTAGCTGCCGAAAAGGAAGCAGATGTAGTCATCATCAGTGAACAGTACGGAAAAATATCCCCGGGGGCATGGTTTGGGGATGAAGCGGGCACGGCTGCACTCTGGATGCCTAGCGGCAGTAAGCTTGTGGTTACAGAACAAGGAGCCGGTTGCTCCTACACATACGGTTGCTGCTACTCATAGGGACCGTTTATAGTCGCAGGAGATTTCAACACCAAAGCTGTCGAGTGGGTTCTCCGATAACCAACACAAGAGGAAGGCACATTTTGGACATGTCCGCCAGACTTGTCTGGTCGTGGCGAACACCGGGAGCGTGACCACTTTCAGAGGACCGGGGTGTCAACACACCACGCCGCAGCACTACGAAAAAAATTCCGCATCCCCAAATACCTTCTAAAAATTCTCCGGAGTTATCTGAACGACCATGTGCTCCTTTACTACACACCAGAGGGTCAATAGCTAGCCTATCACGTCTTACGCGGCCCAGGGATGTATCTTGCGGCCGTATCTCTGAAATCTGAGTTACGACGAGATACTGAGCATAGATATGCCAAGTCATGATAAGGACTCAGATATGTCTTAGGGACCACTGTCTGGACCTTGCCAGAAACAAGACCGAGGTCATACTGATGACACGAGGTCACATGCCACTTGAGGTCGGCATACAGATTAGGTCAGGCATTCTAGTAACGCAGAATGTAATGAAATATTTGGGCTTGGAACTGGACTGTAGGCTTACTTATTGGGCCCAGATACAGCACGTGGCCTGCAAGGCAGCAAGAGTAACGGGTATGCTAAGCAGACTGATGGCGAATATTGGCAGCACCACGTAGAGTAAAAGCTGATCATAGCAAAAACAAACTCGATACTATTGTATGGCAGTGAAATTTAGGGAGATGCGCTAAGGTCGAAGAGCAAGCGCAAGGCACTGGAGGCAGTACAGCGCACAGCGGCACTCAGAGCAGCCTCAGCCTACCGCACTGTCTCGGGCGCAGCAGTCTTCGTGGGACACAAGGAAGGAAAGTTCTTGTAGTAGTGTGAGGACTTAAACTTCGGGGAATTTAAATCCACACAAGAAAATAAATATGAATAAATAAATAATGAAAATTACAGGTGTTGTGTTTTGGTGGGAATGTGGATTACATCCACTTAAAGGAGGAGCGAATAATATTTGCACAAATCAATTAAAATTTTTTTATTACAGGAGGAGAATTCAGTGGAAGAGAAGTAAATAAGGCATAAAGATGATATTACGCAGAGAAAAACAACAAAGAGAAGCCTTGCACACACAAACACACACAAAAACAAATAGCAGTCATACCGAAACAACAGAGGAAAATAGCAAAGAGAAGCCAAACACACAAAACACACAGGACAACAGATAGCAGCCGACAAAACATAGAGAAGCAACAGCATCGAATACAATCCACACAACCGCTATCGGTTCAAACCATACGAAGTTGTGTGGTTTTGAAGTCATAGCCAAGATTGCTATAAAAGCAGGATGAAATGGAAGTTATTATTATTTTGTAAGCGGTAAACGTAAGCATGTGGTAGCAAAGGTCCGTAAGAAAAGATAAAAAATTCAAAGAGCAAGTGGTAGAAGTAAATGTGGATTAGTAACACTAATCCTAGCAAAGCTAAGTGCAGGGAAATTTCAGACGGATTATATCCGGCTTACCTCTTTATGTGGGAAGGAGTTATAGTCCACTGGCTCAGGGCAAAGCTATAAATAGTTTTCCCGGAGATTCTCACCCGTATAGAATAGAAGTTGAGGTACAGGAGTGATTAGTACGTCGGCTAGTGTTACCACAAAGGCTTACGATGCTAAGTTATTTTAAAACACACAAGATTGAAAAAAAGTGATAAAATAAAGGCTTCGGCTAAAATAACGAGGACTTTGGCGGACTGAGCTAAGCCCGCACAATAAGCCCGGAGTAACCGGAGGTTCGTTACAGTAGCGAGTGGATATCGCAAACAATCTAGCGATGGCAGGACGGATGGAATGCGGAGACGGTCCGAAGGTGGCATGTCGTTGTTCGTTGCGATATTCTTGTCATCTTATACTGATATTTTTAAGGTGTCGATCTTCATTATCATGGTATAGAGTACAAGCAATAGCATAAGCTTCTCCCAGGCTTTTGGGTTGGTTTGCATAAAGAATCGCTTTTGTGAAGTTAAGCCATTAATAAAAGCGCGGAACGCATCCCCATTTCCATCGGATGATCGCTCAGTTGTCATCTGCCATTTCAATTTTTTGCTTTATGGTGGTTAGGGCTTAATGAATCTCATCGTGGAATTCAGTGAAAGATTTGCTTCCTTGCTTTACTTTTGTCATATTATCTTTTAATACGTACAAGGGGCGTTTGTCCGAATACGTATAGTCCAAGCGATTTATGATCGCATAAAAATTGAATTGTGTCCCATTTACAGATAGTGCTGATGCTGCGCCAATAATTTTTGCACGGATTATGCATACACAGTTATAATATTCAGGGCTGTTCATAAATTGCTCTATGTTTTCCATTTGAGTCCACAATTGATTCCTCCATAGATTATATTCGCCTTCTATTCTGCAGAATGGTGGCAAACATTTAAAGTTTTCTGTGCTGATTTGATTAGCATTTGTTGTTTTCAGGCTTAGTGCTGGCATTGTTGGCAGTTTTCAAGGATATTAATTGCTCGGCTAGTGCTTGGATATGAGCTTGATGTTTTACGACCTCGGCCATGTTGATATTTTCGTCTGTTGCCCGGAATGAATTGAATATTTGTTGGCGCTTGACCCAGGAATCCAGTTTAAAGAATTAATTTACTTTAATGAGCATTGTTTCAGAATTTTTACTTTTCAATTTATATGGTTAAAAATTTTTCACATATTTTATATTATTTTATTTTTCCAATATTTCAGTAACTTTTCATTTTATCCTTCTTCAGGATCGTGGAATTTTTGTTTGGTTGGAAACAAGATTATTTCACTTGAATCCCGGTTGAGCCCCAAGATAATTCCTTGTTTCAAGAATGAGTGTTGATACTTAATCAACATAATTTTATTCTTTAATTTTTTGTTATTATTAAACAAAATATATATTGCGCAATTTCTGTATGTAAATTCAATAACTGTTATTAAGACTAAACACTTTATTTTATAACCCAATTTTATATTAAGTTCATTAACCATTTTTGTTGACTAAACATTTTTTCTTTTAAGTTAATTACCTAAGCATTTTACATTAAGTTCATTAACCATTGTTGTTAACTAAACATTTTTTCTTTAAGTTCAATTTCCTAAAATTTTGTACTAAGTTTCATTAACCATTATTGTTGACAAGACAGAAATTAATATTTTAACCTTAATAATATAAAATAGGTTGAATAATTTTGCAAAATGTATTCTTCTGACTAAGCATTTTTAATAAAATTATTGTAAAACAATTTAGTATACAAGCATGGAAAATAAAAAAGTAGTTATCATTATTTTAAAACACTTAAGTTGTTTTATTCTTGTAATTAGCGTTCTTCAGGTTCAAGTGCTTGTAAGAACAAAAAGGAAATAAGAAAAAGTGTTAGTTCTGACGAAACTTTTGAACTAAGTTACACTAAGAAGTTCTTTCTACACAATTTTGGTGACCCCTAGATTAAATAATTTATAAAGCTTCCCCCCACCAGTGGTAAGGAACTTTAAAAAGTATGTCAAACACCCATATATTTATCAGGATAACCATTTTAAACTATCCATACAAATCAAATCCAGAGGACAAGGCTTCGGGTTGTGTTTAACGCAACAGCAACAACATCAACTGGATATTCATTAATTGACTTAATGTATACTGTTCCAGTGCAAAGTGAACTATTTTTCATTTGACTTCGTCTTCGATTGCCAAAGTTCGTTTTTACAACCAAAAATCTACAGGCAAACACCGATTAACTCAAATGATCAACAATATCAACTTATTATATGGAGGGAAGGTCCATCATCGCCACTTGCCTATTACAAACTCAACGCAGTAACATATGGGACACGTGCAGCACCTTACCTGACCACAAGATGTCTACCAAAAAAGCTAATGAGAGTTCTCTCAAGTTTCCGTATGGTTTTCAAACCCCGACAGAAAACTTCTATGTAGATGACGGCCTCGGAGGTTTTGACAACCTAAAGATAGCAGTAGAGATGCAAAAGGAACTCATTATTATGTTAAAAAATATGGATTTAGTTTGAAAAAATGGTGTGCAAACCGTCCATATTTGCTAAAAAAATATACCAACTGGTGACCAAGAGGTTAAATTCGATTTCGATAATAATACTGCTAAAGTTAAATTAACCAAATATCAGCAAATCTCGAAACGAACAGTAACTTCTGATCTCGCAAAACTATATGATCCTCTTGGTCTGTTAGCTTCTGTAATTGTAAAGGCCAAAATATTTCTTCAACACCTATGGCATCCTGAATTAGACTGGGATGCACCATTAACTTTCCCATAGAAGGCCCTAATATCCTAAGTGCACAATTGTCTTGGCCACTCTTGACGTACGAAATGCTTTCTACAGCTCAAGATGGGTGGATAGCATGAGGGCTCTACGAATTCCGTATTCCCGGGTACGTAGTGAGAATTTTCCAGAGTTACCTGAAGGACCGTGTGCTCCTATACGACACACCAGAGGGCCAACGGGTTAAAGCGATCACGTCCGGCGTAGCACAGAGATCTATCTTGGGTCCAGACCTCTGGAACTTTAGCTACGACGAGACCATGGGTATAGATATGCCGTGGGATACATATCTTGTGGGGTATGCTGATGATATAGCGGCGGTCATTTTAGCACGAGACATGGACGATGCCAGGAGAAAGCTTAAGCAAGTCATAAAAAGGACTCAGATATGGCTGGAGGACCACGGCCTGGAGCTTGCCAGAAATAAGACTGAGGTCATGCTGATGACACGCAGATAGGCGGTGTTTCCCTAATTACCCAGAGGGCGGTGAAATACTTGGGCGTTAAATTAGACTGCAGGCTCACTTACTATGCTCATATATAGCATGTGGCCAACAGGGCGGCTATAGTGGCGAGCATGTTAAGCAGACTCATGGCAAATATCAGCGTAAGAGAAGGCTGATTATGGCAACAACGAATTCGATGCTGTTGTATGCTAGTGCAATCTGGACAGAAGCGTTGAAATCGAAAGGAAAACGCAGAGTATTTGAAACAGTTTAACGCGCAGCGGCACTCAGGGTTGCCTCAGCCTACCGCACTGTCTTACACACTGCAGTTTTTGTGACTAGTGGAGAAATAACCATCGACCTCTTGGCACATGAACGGAAAGAGGCATGGGACACAAGGAAGGACAGTACTGACATATACGAGCGGAAATAAAAAAACCAGAATATATGGAACACGGAAACGACAGGCGGATGGACAGCAAAAGTCATCCCTAACATAAGGAAATGGATACGGAGGAATTTTGGTGAGCTTAATTACTTTCTGACCCAGTTCCTCTCGGGCCACGGATAATTTCGAAAGTACCTGTACCGCATGGGGATGGTAAATAAACCTGGTTGCATCTACTATGAAAC
>OW569406.1:36564140-36571640 GCA_937654795.1 Cistogaster globosa
ATTCCGCATCCCCAAATACCTTCTAAAAATTCTCCGGAGTTATCTGAACGACCATGTGCTCCTTTACTACACACCAGAGGGTCAATAGCTAGCCTATCACGTCTTACGCGGCCCAGGGATGTATCTTGCGACCGGATCTCTGAAATCTGAGTTACGACGAGATCCTGAGCATAGATATGCCAAGTCATGATAAGGACTCAGATATGTCTTAGGGACCACTGTCTGGAGCTTGCCAGAAACAAGACCGAGGTCATACTGATGACACGAGGTCACATGCCACTTGAGGTCGGCATACAGATTAGGTCAGGCATTCTGGTAACGCAGAATGTAATGAAATATTTGGGCTTGGAACTGGACTGTAGGCTTACTTATTGGGCTTAGATACAGCACGTGGCCTGCAAGGCAGCAAGAGTAACGGGTATGCTAAGCAGACTGATGGCGAATATTGGCAGCACCACGCAGAGTAAAAGCTGATCATAGCAAAAACAAACTCGATACTATTGTATGGCAGTGAAATTTAGGGAGATGCGCTAAGGTCGAAGAGCAAGCGCAAGGCACTGGAGGCAGTACAGCGCACAGCGGCACTCAGAGCAGCCTCAGCCTACCGCACTGTCTCGGGCGCAGCAGTCTTCGTGGGACACAAGGAAGGAAAGTTCTTGTAGTAGTGTGAGGACTTAAACTTCGGGGAATTTAAATCCACACAAGAAAATAAATATGAATAAATAAATAATGAAAATTACAGGTGTTGTGTTTTGGTGGGAATGTGGATTACATCCACTTAAAGGAGGAGCGAATAATATTTGCACAAATCAATTAAAATTTTTTTATTACAGGAGGAGACTTCAGTGGAAGAGAAGTAAATAAGGCATAAAGATGATATTACGCAGAGAAAAACAACAAAGAGAAGCCTTGCACACACAAACACACACAAAAACAAATAGCAGTCATACCGAAACAACACACAGAGAGGAAAATAGCAAAGAGAAGCCAAACACACAAAACACACAGGACAACAGATAGCAGCCGACAAAACATAGAGAAGCAACAGCATCGAATACAATCCACACAACCGCTATCGGTTCAAACCATACGAAGTTGTGTGGTTTTGAAGTCATAGCCAAGATTGCTATAAAAGCAGGATGAAATAGAAGTTATTATTATTTTGTAAGCGGTAAACGTAAGCATGTGGTAGCAAAGGTCCGTAAGAAAAGATAAAAAATTCAAAGAGCAAGTGGTAGAAGTAAATGTGGATTAGTAACACTAATCCTAGCAAAGCTAAGTGCAGGGAAATTTCAGACGGATTATATCCGGCTTACCTCTTTATGTGGGAAGGAGTTATAGTCCACTGGCTCAGGGCAAAGCTATAAATAGTTTTCCCGGAGATTCTCACGCGTATAGAATAGAAGTTGAGGTACAGGAGTGATTAGTACGTCGGCTAGTGTTACCACGAAGGCTTACGATGCTAAGTTATTTTAAAACACACAAGATTGAAAAAAAGTGATAAAATAAAGGCTTCGGCTAAAATAACGAGGACTTTGGCGGACTGAGCTAAGCCCGCACAATAAGCCCGGAGTAACCGGAGGTTCGTTACAGTAGCGAGTGGATATCGCAAACAATCTAGCGATGGCAGGACGGATGGAATGCGGAGACGGTCCGAAGGTGGCATGTCGTTGTTCGTTGCGATATTCTTGTCATCTTATACTGGTATTTTCAAGGTGTCGATCTTCATTATCATGGTATAGAGTACAAGCAATAGCATAAGCTTCTCCCAGGCTTTTGGGTTGGTTTGCATAAAGAATCGCTTTTGTGAAGTTAAGCCATTAATAAAAGCGCGGAACGCATCCCCATTTCCATCGGATGATCGCTCAGTTGTCATCTGCCATTTAAATTTTTTGCTTTATGGTAGTTAGGGCTTAATGAATCTCATCGTGGAATTCAGTGAAAGATTTGCTTCCTTGCTTTACTTTCGTCATATTATCTTTTAATACGTACAAGGGGCGTTTGTCCGAATACGTATAGTCCAAGCGATTTATGATCGCATAAAAATTGAATTGTGTCCCATTTACAGATAGTGCTGATGCTGCGCCAATAATTTTTGCACGGATTATGCATACACAGTTATAATATTCAGGGCTGTTCATAAATTGCTCTATGTTTTCCATTTGAGTCCACAATTGATTCCTCCATAGATTATATTCGCCTTCTATTCTGCAGAATGGTGGCAAACATTTAAAGTTTTCTGTGCTGATTTGATTAGAATTTGTTGTTTTCAGGCTTAGTGCTGGCATTGTTGGCAGTTTTCAAGGATATTAATTGCTCGGCTAGTGCTTGGATATGAGCTTGATGTTTTACGACCTCGGCCATGTTGATATTTTCGTCTGTTGCCCGGAATGAATTGAATATTTGTTGGCGCTTGACCCAGGAATCCAGTTTAAAGAATTAATTTACTTTAATGAGCATTGTTTCAGAATTTTTACTTTTCAATTTATATGGTTAAAAATTTTTCACATATTTTATATTATTTTATTTTTCCAATATTTCAGGAACTTTTCATTTTATCCTTCTTCAGGATCGTGGAATTTTTGTTTGATTGGAAACAAGATTATTTCACTTGAATCCCGGTTGAGCCCCAAGATAATTCCTTGTTACAAGAATGAGTGTTGATACTTAATCAACATAATTTTATTCTTTAATTTTTTGTTATTATTAAACAAAATATATATTGCGCAATTTCTGTATGTAAATTCAATAACTGTTATTAAGACTAAACACTTTATTTTATAACCCAATTTTATATTAAGTTCATTAACCGTTGACTAAACATTTTTTCTTTTAAGTTAATTACCTAAGCATTTTACATTAAGTTCATTAACCATTGTTGTTAACTAAACATTTTTTCTTTAAGTTCAATTTCCTAAAATTTTGTACTAAGTTTCATTAACCATTATTGTTGACAAGACAGAAATTAATATTTTAACCTTAATAATATAAAATAGGTTGAATAATTTTGCAAAATGTATTCTTCTGACTAAGCATTTTTAATAAAATTATTGTAAAACAATTTAGTATACAAGCATGGAAAATAAAAAAGTAGTTATCATTATTTTAAAACACTTAAGTTGTTTTATTCTTGTAATTAGCGTTCTTCAGGTTCAAGTGCTTGTAAGAACAAAAAGGAAATAAGAAAAAGTGTTAGTTCTGACGAAACTTTTGAACTAAGTTACACTAAGAAGTCCTTTCTACATATTTTTGGTGACCCCTAGATTAGATAATTTATAAAGCTTCCCCCCACCAGTGGTAAGGAACTTTAAAAAGTAAGTCAAACACCCATATATTTATCAGGATAACCATTTTAAATTATCCATACAAATCAAATCCAGAGGACAAGGCTTCGGGTTGTGTTTAACGCAACAGCAACAACATCAACTGGATATTCATTAATTGACTTAATGTAAGTTAACACAATAAACATTTTTGTAATTTCCCTTAGTTAACACAATAAACATTTCGCAATTTCCCTTCTTATATTTTGATAACCTACTTTGGTAAGAACTGCAAGTTCAACGTCTGAAATATTGCAATTGCGACAACTGCAATTCTTACTAAATTTGTTTGTTAAGTTTAACAGGAAATAATATCACGCCACTTCATTAATTAGGTCATTTACAATATTATAAAATCAATAAATTGTAAATTTAGTTTTAATTTTAATTTGAACTCTTTAATAAAAGGTCGTAAAGACCGAAAATAAAATAAATTGTGTTTTTTTTAGATTTTGCAATTAGCAAAATCATAAGTGGCGCCCGAGCAAATTTTTAAAAGCCTGTTTCGGTAACTAGGCTCCGGAGTAGTGTTAAACAAAACGGGGGTATTATGTGCCAGCCTGTCCGACGGCTCTAAAAACAGTGAATCCGTAAAGGATAATAATAAACAGTGAATCCGTAAAGGATAAAAATAAAAAGTGAATCCGTAAAGGGTAATAATAAACAGTGAATCCGTAAAGGATAAAAATAAAAAGTGAATCCGTAAAGGATAATAATAAACAGTGAATCCGTAAAGGATAAAAATAAAAAGTGAATCCGTTAAGGATAAGAATAAACAGTGAATCCGTGAAGGATAATAACCAGAAAAGCCGTAAAGGATAGAAATAAAAAGTAAATCCGTTAAGGATAACAATAAATAGTGAATCTGTGAAGGAAAATAAATCCACAGAAAAAGTAAATCCATGAAGGATATTAATAAATAAAAGCTATTGACAATAACATTAAATAAAAATAATTGTTCAAGAAATCCTTTTTAAATAAGAAACTGTGAAATTAATGTTTATCTTTGAAAAACTGTGGCGTAAATAATTATATTCAAGAAACTTTGAAATTAATATTTATCCGTGGCTATGAAATTCATTATCACCCTTGAGGAAACTGGAACAACTATATTGAAGAAACTGCTATAAATATTTCGAAGAAGCTGTGAATAGTGAAGTGACTTGTAGAAGAAACCTATCACCCTTGAGGAAACTGGAATAACTATATTGAAGAAACTGCTATAAATATCTCGAAGAAGCTGTGAATAGTGAAGTGACCTGTAGAAGAAACCTATCACCCCTGAAGAAACTGAGTTGAAGCCGTAACCCAATCTACAAATAAAATAAGGTAGATTAATACTTTTTCTCTTTTATACGGTATTTCCAAAAGATATTTGTAATACTTTACCTTAGTTTAAGATATTTTGTTATTGGAAAAATTGTTATAAATAATAAAAGTGTAGAAATTCCATAAATATTTCATAATGTCAAACCCTAGCAATTTAGTTCGACCGGCGGTCCTTAACGACCCGGCTGCTCCTGTAGCAAATGCAAACAGGCAGCTAAGCATAGAGGACTTAACCTCTTTAATAAACTCTGTAGCTTCAAATCTGTTAAGACAGCAAGGACCACAAATCATACAAGAAGTTTTAAATCCTAATACTAACTTCCTCAATGTGACAGATCAGGTAATAGAAGATAGACACAGGAACAATTTAACCGACTTAGACAAAATTCCTGACATTGATAAATGTCTTAAGGAATTTTCAGGACAAATAGGGGAATTTAGCTCTTGGAAGAAGAGCGTAGACAGGATATTATCAATTTATGAAACATTAAAGGGTACGCCAAAATACTATGGTATATTGAGCGTGATAAGAAACAAAATTGTAGGGAACGCAGATATAGCGCTAGAGTCATATAACACGCCACTCGACTGGCCAGCAATATCAAAATGCTTGGCAATGCACTACGCTGACAAGCGCGATTTATCCACATTGGAACACCAAATGACAACGATGGTACAGGGAAGTAGCTCAATCCCAGAATTTTATCAACGGGTCTATACACATCTATCCCTAATGTTAAACAAGATAGGTTGTTCGCAAATGAGCAACGAGGCATTACACATGTTAACCGAGTCATACCGTAACAAGGCTCTCGATACTTTTATTAGGGGTCTTAACGGTGAATTACCAAAGTTGCTCGGAATTAAAGAACCTGTGGATCTCCCTCAAGCATTACAGCTCTGTATGAAGCTGGAAAATCAGCAATGGCGAACGTCGCATAGTCATAGAAAACCGCAAACGACACAAAGAGAAAATATAGGGCAGAGAAAACACCCTTTTTACCCGCAATTAACCTACATGCCACATGCAATTCAGCCAACATGGCAGCATAGACCAAATTTTAATTTTAATAGGGGACAACAACATCAATTTAATACCCCGCCAAGGCCTCCAAAGCCTCAGAATCGTCCGGAACCAATGGACGTGGACCAGAGCATGCACTCTCGTCGCATAAACTATATGAATAGGCCAAGCCAGGGTAACTGGCAAGGGAAAAGGCCACATTCGGTGCAAAATCAGCAAAGAAAAGCGCAACGAACATTCCACATTGACACTGGTGCTCCTTCACAGCAATACCAAGATAAAAATTCAGCAGGATGGGAAGTCGATAATGAAGGGTACTCGGAACCAACTGATATTTATTTTTTAGGATAATGAGCTCTTCACTCCCTTTCTTTGAGGTGAGAGCGGAGGGCGGTAATATTCTTAAATTCCTGGTTGACACAGGATCTAGTAAAAACTACTTGCAACCGCATCTGGCAAAGAAAAGAATAAAAAATGAAACACCATTTTTTGCTAAGTCAATAAAGGGAGATATAGAAATAATAGAACATACTTATGTTAAACTTTTTAATATAGAAAATAAAATAAAATTTTTTTTAATGCCTTCCCTAAAAACCTTTGACGGGATTTTAGGTAACGATACACTTAGGGAACTACAAGCGATAATTCATACGGGAGAAAATTATATGATACTAAACAATGGCAAGATAATAGGCCTGAAACAATTGCCTTCAAAATCGGTGAATAATATAGATATAAAATTAGATAATCTTACTAACTTCCAAAAGGAAGAAATGAAATTAATTGCAAAAGAACATTCGAATCTTTTCTCAGACCCAAATGAGAAACTCACTTACACAACAAAAATTACTGGGGAAATCAGAACTACAACGAATACTCCGGTTTACACGAGATTTTACCCATACCCTTCATCATTGAAAGCGGAGGTCGAAAAGCAAGTGAAGGCACTTTTGCACGATGGGATTATAAGACCATCTAGATCGCCGTACAATTCACCGGTGTGGATCGTACCGAAAAAGCCAGATTCTGCGGGAAACAAGCAATACCGCCTGGTAATCGACTATAGGAAACTAAATGCGGTTACAATCGCGGATAGATATCCGATTCCGGAGATAACGGAAGTAATATCGCATCTTGGAAACAGCAAGTTTTTTTCGGTACTAGACTTAAAAAGTGGATTCCATCAGATTCCACTAAAAAAATCTGATATTGAGAAGACAGCTTTTTCAATTAATAACGGTAAGTATGAATTTACTCGCTTACCGTTCGGCCTAAAAAACGCCCCGTCAATCTTCCAACGCGCTCTCGACGACATTTTAAGAGAATTTATCGGGGTATGTTGTTATGTCTACATTGATGACATTATAATATTTAGCCAAACGGAAGAGGATCATTTCAAACATATTAGAAAAATTTTTTAAAACTTTAGAAGATGCAAATATGAAGATACAACTTGATAAGTGCAAATTTTTTGAAGAAAGCGTAGAATTTTTGGGCTATGTAATATCCCGAGATGGTGTAAAAACCAATCGCGCAAAAGTGGATGCGATTGCAAACTTTCCCCAGCCTGGTACGTTAAAACAACTTAGAAGCTTTTTAGGTATGTCAGGGTATTACCGGCGCTTCATTAGGGATTACGCAAAGATAGCAAAACCCTTGACATCCCTTTTAAGAGGGGAAGGGGGACGTGTCCCAAAAACAAAGTCGTCAAATATTAAAGTTTCTTTAAACACAGACGCAGTAGAAGCATTCAAGAAAATAAAAAATTTTCTTATATCCGAGGACGTTATTCTCGCCTACCCAGATTTTGATAAAGATTTCGAA
>OW569406.1:37190880-37195880 GCA_937654795.1 Cistogaster globosa
GATAGATTACGGGATGGGACCTACCACATTTTAAAGATAATAAGTCACAGATATGTAATCTATTTTGACATTTTTAGAAAAGTATTTAGGGTATATGAAAAAAATATTGAAAATTTTTATGACCACACATCGTTTCTCTGAAGGATTTTGGTAGTTGTGCACAAACTAAGATAGATTACGGGATGGGACCTACCGCATTTTAAAGCTAATAGATCACAGATATGTAATCTGTTTAGACATTTTTAGAAAAGTATTTAGGAAATATGAAAAAAATCATTGAAAATTTTTATGACCACACATCGTTTCTCTGAGGGATTTTGGTAGTTGTGGACAAACTAGGATAGATATCGGGTTAGTACCTACCGCATTTTAAAGCTAATAAATCACAGATATGTAATCTATTTAGACATTTTTAGAAAATTATTAAGGATATATGAAACATTATTAAAAAAATTTTATGACCACACATCGTTTTTCTGAGGGATTTTGGTAGTTGCGGACAAACTACGATAGATTACGGGATGGGACCTATCACATTTCAAAGCTAATAAATCACAGATATGTAATCTTGTTAGACATTTTAGAAAAGTATTTAGGATATATAAAAAAAAAATCATTTAAAAATTTTTATGACCACACATCGTTTCTCTGAGGGATTTTGGTAGTTGCGGACAAACTAAGATAGATTACGGGATGGGACCTACCACATTTTAAAGCTAATAAGTCACAGATATGTAATCTATTTTGACATTTTTAGAAAAGTATTAAGGATATATAAAAAAAAATATTGAAGATTTTTATAACCACACATCGTTTCGCTGAAGGATTTTAGTGGTTGTGGACAAACTAAGATAGATTACAGGATGGGACCACCTCATTTTAAAGGTAATAAATTGCAGATACGTGACATTTTAAGAAAAGTATTGAACAATTTTTATGACCACACATCGTTTCTCTGAGGGATTTTTGTAGTTGTAGACAAACTAGGATAGATTACGGGTTGGGACCTACCGCATTTTAAAGCTAATAAATCACAGATATGTAATCTATTTAGACATTTTTAGAAAAGTATTTAGGATGTATGAAAAAATCATTGAAAATGTTTATGACCACACATCATTTCTCTGAGGGATTTTGGTAGTTGTGGACAAACTAAGATAGATAACAGGATGGGACCTACCGCATTTTAAAGCTAATAAATCACAGATATGTAATCTATTTAGACATTTTTAGAATATTATTTAGCATATATGAAACATCATTAAAAAAATTTTATGACCACACATCGCTTTTTTGAGGGATTTTGATAGTTGCGGACAAACTACGATAGATTACGGGATGGGACCTACCACATTTTAAAGCTAATAAGTCACAGATATGTAATCTATTTTGACATTTTTAGAAAAGCATTTATAATATATGAAAAATATAATGAAAATTTTTATGACCACACTTCGTTTCTCTGAAGGATTTTGGTGGTTGTGGTCAAACTAAGATAGATTACGGGATGGGACCAACTTATTTAAAAGCTAATAAATCACAGATATGTAATCTATTTAGACATTTTTAGAAAAGTATTTAGGATTTATGAAAAAAATCATTGAAAATGTTTATGACCACACATCATTTCTCTAGGGAATTTTGGTAGTTGTGGACAAACGAAGATAGGTAGATTTAGGTTATATGAAAAAAATCATTGAAAATTTGAATGACCACACATCGTTTCTCTGAGGGATTTTTGTAGTTGTGGACAAACTAGGATAGATTACGGGTTGGGACCTAACGCATTTTAAAGAAAAGTATTTAGGATATATGAAAAAAATCATTGAACATTTTTATGACCACACATCGTTTTTCTGAGGGATTTTGGTAGTTTTGGACAAACGAAGATAGGTAGATTTAGGTTATATGAAAAAAATCATTGAAAATTTTTATGACCACACATCGTTTTTTGTAGTTGTGCACAAACTAGGATAGATTACGGGTTGGGACCTACCGCATTTTAAAGGTAATAAATCACAGATATGTAATCTATTTAGACATTTTTAGAAAAGTATTAAGGATGTATGAAAAAATCATTGAACATTTTTGTGACCACACATCATTTCTTTGAGGGATTTTGGTAGTTGTGGACAAGCTAAGATAGATTCCGGGATAAGACCTACCGCATTTTAAATCTAATAAATCACAGATATGTAATCTAGTTAGACATTTTTAGAAAAGTGTTTAGGATATATGAAAAAAATCATTTAAAAGTTTTTATGACCACATATCGTTTCTGTAAGGGATTTTGGTAGTTGTGGACAAACTAAGATAGATTACGGGATAGGACCTACCACATTTTAAAGCTAATAAGTCACAGATATGTAATCCATTTTGACATTTTTAGAAAAGTATTTAGGATATATGAAAAAAATATTGAAAATTTTTAGAAAAGTATTTAGGATATATGAAAAAAATCATTTAAAAATTTTTATGACCACACATCGTTTCTCTGAGGGATTTTCGTAGTTGTGGACAAACTAAGATAGATTGCGGGATGGGACCTACCACATTTTAAAGCTAATAAGTCACAGATATGTAATCTATTTTGACATTTTTAGAAAAGTATTAAGGATATATGAAAAAAATGTTGAAAATTTTTATAACCACACATCGTTTCTCTGAAGGATTTTGGTGGTTGTGGACAAACTAAGATAGATTACAGGATGGGACCACCTCATTTAAAACCTAATAAATCACAGATATGTAGTTTACTTAGACATTTTTAGAAAAGTATTTAAGATATATGAAAAAAATCATTGAACAATTTTTATGACCACACATGGTTTCTCTGAGGGATTTTGGTAGTTGTAGACAAACTAAGATAGATTACGGGATGGGACCAACCGCATTTTAAGGGAAATAAATCACAGATACGTGATCTATTTAGACATTTTTAGAAAAGTATTGAGGATATATGAAAAAAATCATTGAACAATTTTTATGGCCGCACATCGTTTCTCTGAGGGATTTTGGTAGTAATGGGCAAACTAGGGTAGGTTACGGGATGGGACCTACCGCATTTTAAAGCTTATAAATCACAGATATGTTATCTATTTAGACATTTTTAGAAAAGTATTTAGGATATATGAAAAAAATCATTGAAAATTTTTTATGACCACACATCGGTTCTCTGAGGGATTTTGGTAGTTGTGGATAATAATGATAATAATAATAATGATAATAATAATAATAATGATAATAATAATGATAATAATAATGATAATAATAATAATAATGATAACAATAACAGGGAGTCCACACCTGATGAATTTATATCTTGATGAAAGTCAAATTTATATCATGATAAAAATTCATCCTGTGTAGACTTCATTTATTAGTATTATATCATCGTTATGATATAATCATTAGAGCTCATAGACTAATAAATTCATCATGATATGAAAAATCATTTTATATGTAATATTATTTTTGATGTATTTTTTAATAAAATCTTAAATTATTATAGCTTAGGCATTTTTTTTTATTATATTATTATTATGAAAACTAACCGCAAATTCAAAAAATAACATTTAGACAGAATTATTTGGACATATTGCCTTCACAATGGCCAACAAAGAATTATCATAATATTAAATCATCATGAACTGATATTAATATAAATTTGACAATTGTTCTGCCGGCGTTTTATTATGCATTACGATGAAAATTCGTCTCGTGTGGACATAATGTTATGATAATAATAATGATAATAATAATGATAATAATTAATAATAATAATTAATAATAATGATAATAATAATGATAATAATAATGATAATAATAATGATAATAATGATAATAATAATGATAATAATAATGATAATAATAATGATAATAATAATGATAATAATAATGATAATAATAATGATAATAATAATGATAATAATAATGATAATAATAATGATAATAATAATGATAATAATAATGATAATAATAATGATAATAATAATGATAATAATAATGATAATAATAATGATAATAATAATGATAATAATAATGATAATAATAATGATAATAATAATGATAATAATAATGATAATAATAATGATAATAATAATGATAATAATAATGATAATAATAATGATAATAATAATGATAATAGTAATGATAATAATAATGATAATAATAATGATAATAATAATGATAATAATAATGATAATAATAATGATAATAATAATGATAATAATAATGATAATAATAATGATAATAATAATGATAATAATAATGATAATAATGATAATAATGATAATAATAATGATAATAATAATAATAATAATGATAATAATAATATAATAATGATAATAATAATAATAATAATAATAATAATAATAATGATAATAATAATAATAATAATGATAATAATAATAATAATAATAATGATAATAATAATAATAATAATAATGATAATAATAATAATAATAATGATAATAATAATAATAATAATAATAATAATAATAATAATAATAATAATAATAATAATAATAATAATAATAATAATAATAATAATAATAATAATAATAATAATAATAATAATAATAATGATAATAATAATAATAATAATGATAATAATAATGATAATAATAATAATAATAATGATAATAATGATAATAATAATGATAATAATAATAATAATAATGATAATAATAATAATAATGATAATAATAATAATAATAATGATAATAATAATAATAATAATGATAATAATAATAATAATAATGATAATAATAATGATAATAATAATAATGATAATAATAATAATGATAATAATAATAATAATAATGATAATAATAATAATAATAATAATAATAATAATAATAATAATAATAATGATAATAATAATAATAATAATAATAATAATAATGATAATAATAATAATAATAATGATAATAATAATGATAATAATAATGATAATAATAATGATAATAATAATGATAATAATAATGATAATAATAATG
>OW569406.1:37800880-38043380 GCA_937654795.1 Cistogaster globosa
ACATAAATTTATTAAATAATTTTACGTAAAATTGTCATCGGTTCATAACCCATTAGATCCCAAGCTACTTTTAAAGTCTTATAATTATATATCTAGCTTATAAGACTTTAGTTAAAATCAAAATAAAAAAAAATTTAGAAGAGTTTTTTTTGGGCTTTGCTCGTACGAGTACAACTACGCAGAGTACAACGCTCACAAATTCATCGAATTTAATAATAACAAACCTTGCATCTTGTCTGAAGCGCTTATCTGCTGATGTTGTGTTTGCTAATGTAGTTGACGCCTCAGTTATATGGCACAAATCGAATAATTTCTAAGGTAGAATTGAACACTTTCGCGTTTAATATTTAAAATATCCATTTAGTTGTGGTTTGCGCCTTTGTTAAACTTCCAAGAATTCAGTACACATGAATTTATAATTGACGTAAAGATAGGCTACCACCATTTCTTGCTTCTGAACTTCATGTTGTAAGAATTTATTGATTGATCATGGAGATCCGCTCCTCGCATTACAATGCCGTATTCAGCAACAAGCCTTGGTTGCTGAACACTTATTTTATTTTTACTAGCTCCTTGCGCCAAAATTTGTGACGATAGTAACCACATTGTTATCGTTTCATTTTCCAAAAAAAAAATTCACGACTCAGCATACCTATTTTACGGCCAAAATTTCATAAAAATATAATAAAAGATTTTTACAAGAAGTATCTCCAGTTAAAAAAATTTACACACTCTTCCTTTTGCATCTCCTTTTCCTGAGCCAGAGGACAGTTTTTAGTTCTACGTTCTCTAACAGTTCCTGTAGCCCAAAACCATCTTTGCTTTAGAAGGGTCAAAAGATAAAACGATGTAAGAAAGTTATCAAATAAAAAAAAATATGGATATGGAATATTTTTAGTAAGGTCCAGAACAACTCGCGAACCTAATGGCAGATGTTGTCGCTCTCTGCCACAACTTTGACACCACAATAAGTATCGAACTGATACAAATATTCTCAGCTTCTGGTAGGCATGTAATTTTTGAAACCAACCTTACAGACTTCCCTCTAATAAATTGTTTGGGCGAATAGCCACCAAAATATTTGATCATTGACTCGTCAATCGAGAGAATTTTGTGCGTGTATCCGAATTGAAAAAACTATTTACACGAGATTTTTGACAGCGCTCTAATTTTTGCCATTTTATCATTTTTATCCTATCGAGCGAGATTTAACCAGCAATAAATTTCCTGAAAATTTTAATTAACGAACAAAATGCAGATTCATTCAAGTACGTTCCCGGTTTAATTAGAACATCATATCCAAGAAAGAACATCGTATTTGTAAACAAAAGCTAAGATATTAAAATATACTTTTTTGCTGGGAAAGAATTAGCTAAAAAACATTCTAACATGAGTCATCTTTCCTTAAATAATCTAGGAGAGCACTTCGTATCATATCATTTTTAATAATATGAATTTTAACCTGGGTATTTGCTGGGAAGTATGTTTAGCAATACAAACACACAAACACAAATAAATGGTACTCCTACTATATATTTTAAAAATTTGTAAATTTTTACAGTAGAAGAGTTTTGACAAACAATCTAAAATATCTTCTGGAGCGGATAGTGAGTTAGTGTTTGCAGCTTTGTCGAAATTTGCTGAAGATATGACATGTCTATCTTTTTCACTGCAAACGTTGAACGGATATAAAGAAACACAGAAACAGATTAGCCAACGCCACTTTTGAGGGCGTTGGCATTTTTGTTAGTCAACAAATGTTCATGCTATAATTTAAAACTTGATACTGATATTTAAAAAAAAATTGAAAACTTCACTGTATTATAATTAACAAGAAAGAGTGCTATATTCGGCTATGCCGAATCTAACATACCCTTCTCCAGAAAAAAAAGAAATTTAGTACTATATATAATTTTACATAAAAATGCCTTCGGTTTTTACACCAGAAAGTTCATTTTGGTGATATATAAACTTTACTTTTCTTTCTACAACTTATCACAACTAGTAACGAACTTTAGCAAAAATTTATAAAAAAATAGTAGAAGACAATAAGAAAATCATATACATGGAGTCCAAAGTGCACGTAAAGTAAAATTTTAATGCATTTGTGTTAAAAATAATATAAGTAGATAGAAATAGGATTTTCTCCTCTATGGTAACCAACACAGGCTTCGCTTACTAAAGATTTTCTGCATAGCCGGCAATTTTTTAATATGATGTATTCTTTCTTACATTTGCATTTGTTTATAGCTAGGTATTTGCAATTTGTACCGAATAGTTCATAAGTTTTTGCAATGTAGAAATTGTAACATTCCATTATATTAATAATTAGTACAGAGTGATCTAGAACTAGCTTTCCCATTAAGTACTCTTTTTCTCGGTTGTGTTGGTATGTCTGATCCTCGGAGAAGCTCATTTATTGGGTTTCTCCCATAACATCCAAATTAATATGCAGGACAGTAATTATTAACTTGCTTGGTATCTTTTTTTATAGTTGGCCTTTAATATTTTTTTACATTTTTGTTATTTTTGTATGATTGTAGTTTGTATAAGCTCGTACTAATTTTGTACATACACCATAGAAATTTCGATCGATATCGAATGCCGTAATTTGCCCTTAGGCCATTATTATTCGAAAAATAATAGTGTGATGTACTCGATTAAGGTAAATTTTACGTCTTCGTGTTTTGGTCAAATTTGGCGTATGTACGAGTTCTAATTGTATGCAAAATGTATTTAAGTTTTTATTATATTACTTGCGAAATTTGCAGCTAATTTTTCGTGATAGCACATTTATATTTAATATTAGCACCATAGTCCTTCATAACTTTTTGAAATGTTTTTTTTTTTTTTGTTGTTGTTTGTAAAAGAAATATTCTTAGTATATTAAGCGTGTTGACTACGAATCAGGGTTCAACCCCTGCGCCAACCAACAAATAAAAATATTTTTTTTTCTGTTTGATGGCATAAACAGATATTCAAAATTTAACAATACAGCACGCGGCCTCCGTCGTCGGTACTTTTCTATATAACACATTAAAATTAAAATAGCTATACTTTTACCACCTGTCTTTTCTCTAATATATCCGTTTCCAAAAGGTTGTAGCACGGTTACAATAATTAAATAGGCATAGTTGCCTGAAGTGCTACTTCTCTTTAAAAAGAAAAATGAATAAAAAGGAGTTGGGATTTTTTTTCGGAAATAGCAGATGGTAATTAATAATCTGTCAAAATAGTAAGATCTGCAATTTTATTTCAAGGTTTTGGTAAAGCCCAGTTTTGCCTGTCATACTAAATGTGCGGGATAGGAAATAAATTGGCTTCTTATTTGGGCTTAACACTGTACCTATAACTATGTTGGATGCATCTGTAGTAAGTTCAATCTGTTTTCTAAATTTAAGTTTAAAAAGATTTAAAACTTCTATTGCTGATTTGAAAAAAATTTATTTATGTATACCACTTCTTTTTTCTATATTGGCATTTTTCCATCTTAAATGAACTGATAATGGTTTCCTGATTTGCCCACAATTTTGCACGAACATCTCTAATAATCAGTTAATTGGAAAATTCTAAATAGCCTTTATTTTTCTGGATCTGTTGTTATTTTATTATGTTTCAAAACATAGCCTTAGTGTTCATTTTCGTTCGTGAAAAATTTCTACTTTTCGCCAAAAGTTAAATGTTCAGGAGAAGGTGAAAAAATTAAAAAATTATCTGTGTAGAAGTATACGAATTGACCTATGAATTCAGAAAGCATATCGTCTACATATCTTTGAAAGAATGATGGGACATTTTTATTTCAAAAGGCATACGTTTAAATTCATATTTTCCTACATTAGCATTCATTTTTTATCTTTATCTGGTGAAATCTTGATTCTTAATCTAATTCTGTAGTGTAATCTTGACATCAGGTATACCGTATCTATCATCTATTGTATGTTCATTAAGTTTTCTTTTTTTCTTTGATATTTTTTTGTCCAGATTGGTTCATTTGTCGGAGTTATAATACTAGTTCCATGGATGTCATAAATGGCAATGAACCTATACTATTAATCTCATTTACTAGTTAATCTATTTCCCATGCAAATTTCTGATCACCTGAAGAATAATTTATCTTCTTCTTTATCTTAGGTATAATAAACAATTTCTCTTTAAAGCCTATGATAATGTCTAATAGTGTTAAGCACTGAACTTTCAACCTCAAATCATAATCAGTATCAGTCTTAAGTTCATAACGTTTCTATTTCTTTTTAAATAGTTTTATTTCCTGTATAAAATTTTATATTGGGTTAACATAGATGGCGATCATTTCCAAAAGGTTTGTTCTAATTCTCTTACCCATTATTAAATTTTTATTAATGTAGTTATGGGTTAGTTATTTCATCCAAAGAAATATAGTTCAACCCACTTATTACCATCAATTATCAATAATAAACTTACTACTTAAACACTTAATACTTTTTTCTGTGATTTTTCTAATATTATCCTCTTGTTGAGTTTTTATTTAGTTGTGTTTCTGAACTTTCGTCATGACTTTTTTTCCCTGGTTGACCGCGAAATCTTTGTGAGCTTTCTTGCTGTCTAGAGTTGTTCAACTCATTGGAGTTTTTGACGTTCCCTGAAAAGGTGTATACTGGCTCTGGCTTTGAAAAATTGTTTTGTTGTTGATGTTGGTTCTGATAGCATTATGATCTTCTAGAGTGTTGATTTTTGTAGCTCTGTTGGGTACATTATTTTTCTTTCCTGCTAAGTTTTTCCATAATGTTGCATTTGCCCGCTCTAAATCCTTGACGGGGTTTCCGTATATTGTTAAGTGAATAATTTATACCATTCGTAAATGTTCTCAAAGCATCTTTCATGTCATGTGCAGTCATGCATTTTATTATGTCTGGTGGGTCTCTAGACATTTGTACCTTAAAAGTTACAACTCTTAATGCTTTACTAACCTCATCATGGAATCCTGACAGTGATAATTTTTCCTGGTTAATTTAGTTAGGTAGATAGATGCGAAAAAAGCTGATGAAGGATGTAGCGGATCAGAAAATGCAGCATAACCTTCTGATGGTGTCTTATTTATTTTGAAAAAAACGTCCACATACATTCATAAAATATTTTTTCTTTCTAAAAAAAAGTTTTTTTGAATTTAAACAAAAATTAACTTAAACCAAACAAATAATTTTAATTCATATATATCCACAGTTAAACTTTTAAGTTAATAAAAATTTAAAATTAAAATAACGCAAAGCCCAGCGTATGTACATTCATGCTTAACTAATAACAATCAATTTGGTACGAAACAGCATCAGTAAAGTTGTGAGCAAGGCATATTGATACAAGGTGAACGAATAAAGGCTCAACTATAATGTGCATATACAAGCTTATGCCAACTTATACAACTGTGCAAATACATATAAATCAAATGTGGTAAACTATAAAGTACTTGAGAGAACTTTTCGTCAAGTTTCGTCAAATGTCATTTGCTTAAGCAATGTACGAAGCTGATCGTACATTCCGTACAGAAACAGCTGATTGCGCTTGGTGTATACATACATAAATCAATAAAGAAAAAATTGCAGTGGAGAGCGACATTGAAAAAGATTTTTTTTTTTTTATTTTAATAGAAAATGTAGAAAAAAGAAGGGTTTATATGAGAGAAAATGATGCGTTTTTATTATAACAATCCGCTATAATTTTTTTTAATTGCTTTCAAATTAAATCAGTGACACCGTTGGTACTTTTGGCCAAAAATACATAAAATACATGCCATTTTTTATCGAATTTTATTGAAAACTAGTAAAAGAAAGTACATTTATTTAAATCAATGCTATTAAGTATATATAATATATTTTTTCGATGCCTTTTTCTATACAAGTTTTATTTATTTAAAAATATATATATTTTTAGGAAAGTGCGATTTAAACATGAATGTCTAACTGTGGCAAATTATTTTTTAAATTTATGTAAGTACATATAACCACATAAAAATTTCCTAAGCATTTGACAGGCTTTTCGTTGGGTTTTTGACATAAGCTCAAGTTAGCTTATGCACATTATAGTTGAGCCTTAAGCTTTGAGCTTAAGTCTGGCAATATGTGTGTATGTATTTCAATATATTTTTAGTATCTTTCTTATTTTTTACAAAAACATACACACATATAACCAGAAGTTTTTGACAGATTTCTTGACAATCACAACAATTCTCATTTGATTTCCATCTTACAAAATCTAGTGAAAATCTTAATACTCAGTATTTTAGTGTGAAAGGGGCTTAAACAAAATAAACGATATGTACTGTGAATTTTAATTCAGTAAATTAATAAGCAAAACATTGAGATTTATAAGTTTTCATAACAAATGATTTAATTAGTATATAATTAGTACATATTAGTATTTTAATAGTACATAAATATTTGCGGCCATTTTCCAAAAAATACAGAACAATTTAGACACCAGCAGAATATAATGCAGAATTTTCTATCACCAGCATTCTTTGCTTCTCTCTTACTGTACATTGTAAATATCATCTATTTTAACAAATAATTTTTTAGCTAAGAATGCCAGGAATATTCATAATCAATCAATAACCAAATTATACGAAAACCACACGCAACCCAAAGCTATTCTTCGCTGTTCTTTTTGCATATCCACACGTACATTTGTTCGTCCTTTCTGCTAACCGTCGGTATAGCCATCAATGCTGGATGCTGTTCCAGTATCGTAATGATTATGAAGTAAGCGCCATACCTTGCGTGTAAATAATTTATAAAACATTATTAAAAGAACTGTTTGACATATAAAATGAATTAAATAACTCGGCTTAAGTTCATAATTATTATAATTTGTAAATAAAATGCATGTCGCACATATCGCTAAAAACTTAATGGAAGATTTGGATAAAGTGAGATTGAATTTAACATTTACAAATCAAATATTTTCAATTATAACAAATAGTGATCATAATATATTAAAATTAGTTACTTACCATTCGCTTATGGCGATAATAATAATTTATTTTATGGAACCCTTTGCGGAGAGCGACAACAAATATACTGTGCATGGGGAGTTTCTCATACGCTTCAATTGACGATTCCTGATTTTTTACGCAACAGTGCACATTGAGGCAGAATCAACTCAGCATGTAATCGACGTAGCCCTCCGTCGATTACATGCGCATAGCAAAGAAGTATTTTAGCTTAAGCTTTAAAGCTTTTTCATACAAAGCAAATAATAAAAAAGAGCGTTTGCAGAAAAGACAAACTACATTAAAACATTTGTTCAATATTATTTGTATTTTAAATTAATTAAAAATTAGAAGTCAGATAATAACAAAAATTTTCTTTCCAGTTAGTTAAAGAAAATTAAGTTGAAATATAAAAAAAAAAAAAATAATAATAATAAAAAAAATAAAAATATTTATATTTTTGAAAAATGTAGTTTTACTGTAAGTGTTTAAATTAACTTGTTATAATATTATGAGACTACTACACAACAGTTTTGATAAACTCGTATTACCCATTCGTTATTGCTGGTCGATCCATCGTAGGTTTCGAAAAATTCACGAGGAAAGCGTAAACATATCACACATATTATTCTGAGGGAAAGCTGTTATTTGTAAACTCATTGAAACCAATGGCGAATTATATTTGTTAAGCGTATTATTTTAAAGCTGCTTTTGAAAAAAGTTGCGATCTCTCAGTGAGACCATTTGCACGAGAACGGCTAGGCTTTGTTGCAAAACTTCCACTCCAAGAAATTTGGAAAATTTTCGAAATAATAACCTTCCAAATTGGTTCCCTGATCAGTAGGGATTTGAGCGGAAACACCATAACGTGAAATACATCCTTTAATAAAGCACATGTAACAGATTCTACTGTCATGTTCTCGAGTGGTATTACTTTTTCCCACCTAGTAAATCTATTGACACAAGTCTATAACATATCTGTAATTTTTGAATAGTGGTAGAGGTTAAACAATATTAATACGGATATACTTAAGACTTTAACTACCAAAGTCAAAATTACCAATAACATTTTTAATATACCGCTGATCTTTTGATAATTGACAGAATATCAATGCTGTGTCCAATAACAAACATCCTTAGGAATAGGTGGCCATATAAATCGACTTTTTGCAGGTTCCAATTTTTTTATTTAAATGAATGACTACTTAGTAGCATAGTCGTAACGATTTACTTAATTAATTGTGTTAATGAATTTTTATTTTCATTTAACTAGTTTTTAAAAACCTTTTATATTTGGACCTTCATCTTTAGTACGAATAAGCTTTCACTTTTCTATTGGATCCTGAGACTGGGTGAGATGAATAGTTTTTTAATTAAACTTTTACCTTCTTCTGCTGCAATGGTATACGTTCCTACAAGAAACAACTTGAGCCAGAGGAGTTTTGAAATGCTTGTTTTACTTAAAGCACATAATTTGTAGAATTTTACTATTTTGTTCTGTTCCATTTCTCTTTTGTGATCTTTGAATACAAAGAAGTAAAGAAAAAATTTCCAGTATAATGTGGATTGCTTTATCTTAAGTCAAATAATTACATTAGTGCGAAAATTGCTTAAATCGCTATTACTATTGTGGATTCAGGCTCAAATTTCACAAATGTTCACTATATATAACAAAATTGGAGCAGTAATTGTTAATGAACATTGCAAAATTAGTGAACTATCCGCATTAGTAAACTAAAATTTTCTTTTTATTAATAAAAGTATGATTAATTTTTTAATTTTAATAAATGAAAATTTACGAATAAAAAGTATGATTAATTTTTTAATTTTAACCCTTGAAAATTTACGAAACGTCGAGAAAAAACTGTAATAAATCTTCTTGCATTTATTCTCATTAGGCTCAATTAGCTTAATAAAACACCAAAAGAAATTAAAAGATTTTTATAATTAGTACTATAAACTAACAGGTTTCTTCATCTTTTTATGCATACAAAATTTTCTGCTTCAAAAGCTAATACTAAATACGTATTTAAAAAAAAAACTTTTTTTGCTTTCTAACGTTATATTTGAGTTTCAACTTTTGCATAAAATTGGGACTAGTATATAAATCATTTCAATTAATTTTCAGAAAAGTTAAATTTAGGTTTTTTATCTTTTTTCTTCCATTAATTCACATATGTATTATAACCTTGATATTTTTCCATAAAGTTTTTAAAATCCAATTCCTTCAACCCTTTCTTGAAATAAATTATTTGCTTCTAAGATTTTTTGGTTTCTTGTTGTTCTTTAAACTGGTGATACAATGTAAATGATTTGTGAGTAATAAAATTTTATATATCATGAAAAAAACAGAATAGAAAAACGGGATTTTATAAATTCGTATAAAAGCGAAAATTTTCATATTTCCCGCAAACGTCAGAACGTATAGCCGTGAAAAGAGAAAGTACCTTCTATTTTCGTATCATGATAAAATATATAAAAAGAAAAAATAAACAACTAAAATACTAGGTTATTATAAAATACACTACATCTCTACCCTTAAGAAAAATATTAAATTTTTGTTTAATAATTCGGAATTAGAGCGACTCAAATTGTTGGAAGCAAATTTTGTGCAAGGTCTACGGTGACATCTAAAATATTTCGCCTCTAGGTTTGACCTCTCGTGAGCTAGCGATATGGGTACCAAATTTTTTCTCTTTTTATTTTTAGTAGAGACATTAGGAATTTTTTCTCAAAAAATAGATTATGAAAGTTCAGATCATTTCCAACAACTTTTATTACGATCAAATTTTTTGTTTTCGAACTTTTTTTTGTAGGAAAATCGATCTCTAAAAATCAACATTTTCAAGGTTACAACAAAAAAAAAAAAACGTTACTTTTACATTTTTAATTCATTTTTTTAAATATTATTCTTGACCTACAATTTAATGTTTTAACCATTCCATTCGAGAAGTTTTCTTACGACTTTCTAATGTCATTACCATAACTCATTCACGATTCTTTTCTATAACTCATTTCGAAACACTCGTTAATAATTGTACATGTCTTTCTGTTCTTTGTACGTACATTGAAATTTTTGGATCAGCCAATGGTGGTTCATCGAAATCTAAGTATTTTACCAAGTGATTATATGGAATCTGTTAAGTAATTTTTTGAAAACGCTATCTGTATTAATGATTTTAATATTTAATTTACACCAAATCTGGATCAATTTATCTGTTACATAAGAAGTAAAAGTTTTATACGATAACATTTTGTTTCCAAATTTAGTACGATCATTTAGTAGGCAAACTAACATCATTTAAATCACTTGATAAACCAAAAACAACAATATTTTGATGATGTATGTTAATCAATCTAGACTCAAAACTGTTGATATTGTTGCTTTTATTTTTGCAAAGGCAACGCAGACGATGTTGATCTATTTATTTAATCTTCTTTTCGACAAAAAATTCCTAATATCTCTACTAAAAATAAAAAAGATCAATACAGATTCTGATCTTTTTTATTTTTAGTAGAGCTATTAGAAATTTAATGACGAATTTAAATAAATTATTCTATGTATATATAAAAAAAATATCTATTTTTAAATTTTGGGGGGCTCCAAATCCGACTTAGAGCTATTGTCTCTGGAACAGAATTTCTCAGAATCACTTTAGATTAGGGTATTGCTATACGCTTCATCAAAAAAACTTCGTTCCATACAATTTGAAAATCCCTAATATATATATATATATATATATATATATATATATATATATATATATATATATATATATGTGTGTTTTTGTATTTGTATAATACACATGTGTATACTACTACTTTGTTTTTTATAAAATAGTTTTTTTTTTCATATTAAATATTTATAAATGGTTTTATCATAAATTTCTTTAGGGACACTGCCCAAGTATAAAAATGAATTTTTAAAGTTTCCATAGCTATATATGAATCTTTATGCGAAGGTTGATTCTTCTTTCTATTAAAATTTTGTAACAAGACCATGTCTCCCACTTTCAAAATTAGGTAACTTACCTTTGCACAATGTTTGAAATATTATTATTATCATTATTATTATTATTATTATTATTATTATTATTATTATTATTATTATTATTATTATTATTTAACAAGAAAATTTATTATTTGGAATCTTTAATGTATTAAGTTACTTTAATTGTGGTTGATTCCTTCAAATATAAATTTTTCATGATATTCTCATGAAATATTTATTATTATTATGTATTAAATACTGTGGGAAAGCATATCCATATGGCCATTTCACTGCTGCTCATATAGCGCATCAGTGGATTTTACCATAATTGTGTAAAGAAAACCTCAGAGTCTTTTACCAAAACCCAAATTAATTAAAGGGGAACTCCATTGAATCAATAAGACAAAAACGCCATAGAAAACTCAAAAATTTTCATTACAAAAACACAGTAACCATTGAGTAACTATTTTTATTTTTTCTTTCATTTTTCTACATAAGGGTTGCCTTTATGCTTTATTGATTCAGAGTTCTGTCTTTTTTTTCTGATCGCAGCTTTGGAATTTTGGAACATAGAAGCTAAGTTCAAAATTTCAATGTAAAATGTGATCAGTTTTAACCGAAATTTGGTTTAAACGTACTTACATATAGTTAGCCTTAACAAAAATACAAATTTTGTATATATTTCTTAAGTATTTTTTTTTAGGCTAAAATACAAAAAAATGCAATAATTTTAGAATTTTTAATTTGAAAATCGTATAATTTGTAAGTGAGAGCAGATATAACCTTGAATTTTTTTTCAAAATATTTAAAATTTTGCTCGCATTTTGTATGATGGAAAAAGAAAAAATTAAAAAAAAAATTTTGAACCCAAAAAATGCTTTTTATTATTGAAAACTTTAAAACCACAATGTCTCGTAAACTATAAGTCCTAGAGCTTTAAAACCGATAATCTGTGATCACAGTTTTAATGTATTTTATGCATTTTATATGATAGAACAAAAAAAAATTAAAAAAAAATTTATGAACCCAAAAAATGATTTTTATTATTGAAAACTTTAAGACCCGATTATCTCGTAAACTATCAGTCATAGAGCCTCAAATCCAATAATCTGATATCACAATTTTAATGTATTTTATATGATAGAAAAAAAAAATAAATAAGATTTTGTGAACCCAAAAAATGATTTTTTTTTTTATTGAAAACTTCAAAACCCTATTATCTCGTGAACTATAAGTCCTAGAGCTTTAAAACCGATAATCTGTGATCAAAGTTTTAATGTATTTTATGCATTTTATATGATAGAAAAAGAAAACTTTCAAAATGTTTTAAATTCAGCTGAGTTCTTTCCAAAATATTTTGATTCTGCCCTTTGTGCAGCGTCAAGTTCCTTACAAATGAACTAATGATTTGAATGTAGTATTTTTAAGTTTTTTTATTTAAAGCTTCTTTGTATGATTTTTAGCAATTTTGCCATACCAAACTTGGCCAAGATCGTTCGGATACACATCTTGTAACCTCTAGAACTCGTGTTCACTAAAGAATGCAGTACGCAACAACACTTAATTGACGTGTCACATATATATTTAACATGTTGCTTTAACACAAACAAATATTCTAAAATTGTATATAAATATTTAATATTATTTCTTATATTTTTGTAATCTGGAATTGAAATAGAACGTGATATTAAACTTCCCTGTTAAGATACGTTAGTCATAAGGTGAGGTAATAAACTAAAAATAGATTGGTATCAAAAGCCGACAGCTTCCGAAAGAATAATTAGTTTTTATTCCAAACAAAACAAAAGAATAATTATTGATACGGGAAAAATTTGATAGAAAAATATTTAAGATAAGTGATAAGGACTTCCACAAGATAAATAAAGATAAAGTTAAAAGAATATTTACCGAGATGTTAAAATAATTAAAGTTCCAACCACAAAAAGCACAAACTTTAAGGTTGATACTGATAATGTGGCGCAGTGTTATAGACATTTAGTGCATAGTAAACATTGTAATGTATCTAACTTAATTGTTTGTAACATTTATATCAAGTAAAATGTTTGTGATTGTATATGTATGTTTTTTTTTTTTTTGTATATTTTCCCACCTGGCATTTGGAAGTTTGTTTGAAGAGCGCGATTATTTTACGATTCTTTTTTTTAATCCTCCAGGCGACTGTTCAATTAAATTTGTGTTTTAAGCTAAGATCACTCGATTGCCGTAATGCACCAAATTGACACAATTTTTATTGGGTAGATATTGTGTACAATACTAAAATTGTCCCAATCAAATTTTCTGCAGTCACACGATTGCCCCATTTTAATAAAATTTTATTGGTACAAGTTGCCGAATAGTAATTTTTGGCAATAAATTGTGCCTGTCGTTCATACGGTTGGTAGACAATGCGGCAACACCAAGAATCAGCTGTTGTAGTTTCCAGCATATATACATAATTAATTTGCAAACTTTGTATTTTGTTTGTTGTATTCAAAATGTTATTTTTAAAGAAAAAAAAAGCTAGCGGCTGCTTTTTGTTTTTTTTAAATAAAAGAATTAAAAAAAACGAATTAAAAAAACGAACAGTATGGGTCCGAGATTAGCTGCCGATATTGTGTTAAAAAAATTGTTTTATTTTATTATTATACTGAAAAATATACATACATAACCATCTGTGCATAAAAAACAAAGTTGCACTTCAGGTACTTAGTAAAATTATTTTATCACTAAAAATTTTTTAAGGAAATCAAATTGTACTTCAGGCACTTGAAAAACATATGTATCACAACGAGTTTACAGGCATGTGTTGAAAATTGAAAACGAAGCAGTTTTGAAAGTTCTTTTTGTTATACATACTTTTAGTCCAATTTTTATAATTTTGAAATATGTATTATGTAAATGTTACTCTATTCAAACTGATTTTGCAATAAATAATTATAAAAACTGGATTAAAAGTGTATCAAAATGAACTTGCAAAACTGCTTCGTTTTCGATTTTTATCACATGTCTGTTAGTATTAAAAAAATTAAACCAAAAATACAATAACAAAGAAAAATAACTATTCTTAATTTTCTTTATTTATCTCAAGCTTGAGGTCACTTCTGTTTATCAATGATGCTTGCTTTGTATTTATCAACATCTCGATACTCCATTGTGTATCTTCGTCAGGACAGATTTTGGTTTATGGTTCTTTAAAATTTTTACAATTTGAAAAACAAAAAAACAAATTGTATTGTATTGATTAAATTGAATAGTATCGCAATATTGATAAATAAAAAGCAAGTATCATTGATAAACAGAAGTGACCTCAAGCTCGAGATAAAGAAAGCTAATTCTCGCATTTGCGATGCCAAATACAGCACAATCGTGTGCCAGTTGTCCTCTTCTTCTTGGCCGCACGCTGCAATAACTCATCGTGCTGATCCTCCCCAGAAAATGAAACATTTTTCAATTTAGTGTTGCCTCTTTTCAGCTCTTGCTCTGGTTGTTCATTTTCAACATCTATTGTTGAAATAGAGCCAGTAGTTTTTTCAAGTCATGGCTATTGTAAAGTTGCTTGGAATTCTAATGCGGCCAATGTAGTTTGTGCTGTTTGCACCCTGACCAGATTTTGTTTTTAGCTTTTTCTTCACATTCTGGAACGCTGTTTTCAAATTGGCCCATTTGCCCTTGCAATCGTTAATTGTATGACCATAGCATTTCTCTTGAATTTGAAACCACGCTTGCTCCCGTTTGTACCTGTCTTTGTATTCTAAGCATGAATATTTCCAAACGGATGGGTGTTCCTCAATGCTTTGTAGCAGGCAATTTATTTCAGGGTGCAATAACGCTTGGTTTCTTTTTTTTTTGGCACAGGTGTTGTCGGTGTGTAGTCGCCGAGGTAGCTTTCAGCACACGTGGAATCTTGCAATACGACGCAAAAATCTTGATTTAAATCATATTACATTGTACAAGTTTAACTAAATATATGTAAATAAAATAAAAACGATTTATAGCTGTACAGAAATATGTTGTACATACATATATACGAGTACTCACAACAAAAAACGGGCACGTTGAAGAAAAAAAATATGTATAAATGTTGGTGGTAATGAAAAACTAGATAAATATGAACGTATTTAGAATACAACTTTAATTAAAAACAATTTTACATACAAAACACTTGAAGGCACTCAACAAAATAAAAATATAGACGCGCATTGGAGACTTTGATTGCCGCAAAAAGTCACAATAAATAATGGTACATTTTTGGAATTTTAATTGGCGGACAGTTGCAAATCAAGTAGTTACACGAATACCGCATCAGAATTGCATTTGTTTGGTAAAAAAAAGAACAGTATTGACTGCGATTGCCGCATGAACCAATTTATTGTGCAATCACACGATTGTGATACAAAAAATAGTAAAAATTGGTGCATTACGGTAATCGTGTGATCTTAGCTTTATTCCTCAAAATTATGCTTTTGCGAGCCACTTCGACGATTTTGAAAGAATGAATCGTATAACACGCTTTTCAGGAGCGTTGAAAGATTATTAGTAGTCAAAAATCGCATTTTTCATCCCAATATGTTGATTTTTTATAAAACGTTTATTCGGTTTTTATCATTTTAAAAAAAGTTTCGCAGTCTTTTGTAAATTAAATGTTTCAAATGACGTTTATTATTTTGAATAATTCTAATTTTTTTAGTTTTATAAAAACGTTTCTGAAATTGAAGACGCTGTTGATAACAAACCTAAAAAAGAACCAAAAAGGGTGACGGCTTAAACCTAATTTAATTTAAAAATTTGTTCTCTTTAAATTCCTTTTTCTAATAAAATTCATATTTTTTAAACTTAATTTATAATCTATACTTAAAACTCCCATATTATAACAAAAAATAAAGAAATACAACAGTATAAGCCTCTCAAAAATCACTTTTATTTTGCAGCATACTTTTAGGACTCATTAGAAGTTCATTTTATAATCATAAAGGTGATAGTTTCACGACTCGCTAAAAATAAGAATTAAGGAGTCTTATACGATTGTTTTTGAAGCGTACTACACGACTCTTACGAAAGAGTCGCTTTCAGGACACACTTTCTCCCATTAAAATGAACTTGTGCGATCGGAATACAATCTCGCAGGCGATTAACTTTATCGCCTGCTCTGATCGTGGAAGGGTCTTAACGATTCAAAATGATAGCTGGGTTCAAATTTTAATTTCAAAAAATTTCAAACACTTCGTATAATAGGATGAGAATACTGATTGGGCTGTAACTAATTGGGATTTTACTTTATTTTGTTTTTCCAAGCATTAAATATCTTACTAAGGTTTTCAAAAAACAATCAAGAATATTTTTAAGAAGAATCGCACTAATTCCATCTAAGCCTGTGACCTTATTAGTTTTCAATGCAAATATATATGACTTTACTTCAATGGCATCAGTTAATACTAAATTACTACTACTGAGCAGGGACTCATTGTCCACGTGATCTGCAACGCAAGTACTCATAGTGTGAGAATTAGCAAATGAATCAGCAATTGCATTACATTACACCAGTTTTTTAATTTTTTACATCTATCACCTCATCATAATTTATTAAAATAAGTGGTGTTTTTGTTTATCTCAAACCTGAGTTTCCTTAACTTTTTTATATCAGACATCGACGTAATTGCCAAAATTAGGAGTGTTGTTTTTATTGTGTACTCTAAGGTTATGGTCACATTTGAAAAACATTTGTCCGAAATCTGCAAATATTTGTTTGCCGTTGTATACATGTATGTATGTATGTATATATAGGAGTCCTACAGCACACAAGGCTTTAATATATTACGAATGCCTAGAAAGGCATTTGGGACATTAAAATAGAAACGCCTAGAGCCAGCCTAATTTTTCTACAATTGTATATTTTTGTTCCGATTACAAATGGTTAATGTTTGTTTTAAGCTTAAAGTGTACTGCAATTAAAAATTTAATAGGAGCAACCATTTTTTATCATTTGTATTTAGTAGTTTAGCAATTTAATAATATCTCTGTTCTCGTGCTTTTTGCGCAAGTTTTGTTAAAACACAAGTTATTCTTAATTAAAGATAAAAATGTCCAAAAGCACGGGAAAACAAACAACCAAACCTCTATCTCAAAACAATATGTCAAATAAAATATATGTACATGCAGTTGTTCACAGTAAGCATAGAAACACAAATGTTTTGTTGTTCTTAAATTTATTTTAATATTTTTGTGTGCTAAAACTTGTAAATTACACTTTTGATATGCTAGAAATAATAATTTATATGTCTTTCTCAAATAATTTACATGTCTTTGTCAAATTCTAGATCAGTATCCAGCCACCAGCTGATCCATTTTATGAACTCCACCCATGCCTTGGTTATAGCGTTGAAATGCATTATGCGGAGCTACCTGTATAGCACCTTTTCCTCTCGCATAACGCTTGCATGACCCGAAATTTGTTCTGAGCGTAACTACACTATGGTTTTACCATCTAATCAGCAGCATAATTCCATTTTCGGTAAAACGATAATCTATAGATCTTCTTTGCAGTCCATTGTGTCGTCGGCTTCACTCCAATCATCCTCGCTATCAACACACTGCCCTTCGCAGTTTTGGGCCTAAATGATTCAAATTGCCTTCATGCTCATCATCACTTGCATCGGAGTCATGGTCGGTGTCGTTTTTATCCAGAGGCGGAATGGCAAATATATCAACATTATGCAAATCATCTAAAGTTTCTGGTTATTCCAATATTACGGCAACTGCAACTCTTATATGTAAAAATAAAAAAATATAAAAATAGTGACAAACAATCCACTGAGCATAAAATCTACTGATAAAAATGCATATTTCATGTATAACAAAACTCATTTAGATGTTGGATATACACAGTGTAGTTATTTAATTATATTTAAACAATATTTCTTAAGAAAATTTAAACACAAATCAAAAATTTTAATATTATTTGCAATTTTAGTTGCACGTGTGTTACGTATTTTATTTTTTTCGCTATGCATGTTTTAAAATTATTAAGCACTCAAAACAGTAAATTCACACTAAACACTTGTTATAGTGAAAAGCAACATCTACGTGAGTATCATGCCCGATCTGAACTAAAAATTTTATTTAACCTTTGGCTTCAAACTGGTGCAATGCAAAGTCCCTTTATAGGGACTTTATGCACTAATGGGTTAAATGTAATGGATTTGTCACTCTTATTTGTGAACTTCAATAAATCAATAATAGTGTGAGATGTTAAATGTTGGTTTTTTACTACTAAGCCAGTGCCTAGGAAATGGTTACGAATTAATTTAAGTAAATGAGGAGCATCGAGAAAGATAAAAAACTTTTCATTTAATTTCATAGAGTGTAAAAACCATGGTTTATCTAAGGGAATGGGAGTAATATAAAATTTATATATTGGCAAAGGCAAGATATTGTTGCGAAGATGCTTTATTTAGGTCAAAAAAAATAAAAATAATTGTCCCCAACAAAGTAAACGAAATGACCTATTGTGTATGTTTACAACGCCAGAAGTTTCTACAAAAACTTCTTAATCATAAAACAAACACAGCTAACATAAAGCAATAAAAATAAAAGCAACCACAACTACACAAACACCTACATAACGACTAATAAAAACAGACAGCATGTATAAATAAATTCAAAGTAATAATGGAAGGTTCTGGAATCAAATAACAATCATCATGTCTCAAATGATAAAAGCGTAGTAGAGAAATATTCTACCAACAGATGGAGAAAAATTCTAGTATATTCAAGAGCGTTAACATTGGGTATATAAAAGTAACGGCCATACATGCTGAATGATTCTTAGTGAAAACGTCAACCAGTGAAGATCTTGTGGTAAAACAAATAAAACAGTGGTGAAGTTGCCATCGCATATTTTTTTGTACTAATCGCGAATGAGTAAATAATCGTCTAATTAAACTGTGATTTAACTAAAATAGTAAATAAATTGTGTTTATTTATTTTGCAATAAAAGAAGTCAATGAAATAAACTAAAATTATAAATTTAAATAAACGTAACAACTGGTGTCAGAAGTGAAATTGCAAATAATAAAAAAAAATCACAATGAAATTTGACGAGCTTAAAGTTGAGCAGCTAAAAATGGAGCTAAGTAAATTGGATCTGCCAACAGTGGGCAACAAAGCGGAATTACAAAAGCGCTTGATAGACGAATTCAAGCAGCGAGGTATTGATATTGGGACATACCAATTCGGAGAAAAAGACGAATAAGAAGAGATTGAAGTATGTGCCCCAGCAACAATCAGCGTTATGGACTTGAATTCTATGTTTGCAGCAATGACGAAGAAAATATAAGAAAACAACCAGAAACAGGACAGCCAAGTGAAGAAGATAGAAGAAAACAATTAGAAGCTTCAAGAATCATTTAAAGACTGCCTAAGAGCAATAAAAGAAACCTCTAGTGTCTACGGAGAAAGGCTTTTAGCAAAGGTAAATGAGAAATTTCAAGAAATTTCAGAAGCCTTCAGGCAACGAGTAGACGTCGCGGAGCTGAGAGTCAGTGGCCTAGAAAAAAATTTAACGAGGAATTACATAAATTATAAGTGCAAATGGGCGAACTTAAAATTCGAGAGGGACCGGTGAGAGTTATCTCTGAGCATGCTAGCAAGATAAATAGCCCGAGCTTTGACGGTAGCGCACATTTTAATGTTTTTAAGTTCCAGTTCGAAACAGTGGCCAACAAGAATAGATGGGACAATGATGAAAAAGCTATAGAGATTATTTTGGGCTTAAAGGGAGCAGCAGCAGAGATACTCGAAAGCTTACCAGTCGGATGTAGAAATAATTATGGGGACATAATGGATGCCTTACAACGTAAGTACGGAGGTGAGCATAAAAGAGAACTTTATAGAATGGAGTTACGAGGCAGGGTTCAAAAGGCGAACGAGACGCTTCACGACTTCGCCATGGAAATTGAACGTTTGGTGCAGCTGACTTACCCAGGCGAACATCAGCAGTTTCTCGATCAGTTTAAAATTAAAGCATTTGTGAATGGTATACGAGATCCAGATCTTAAATATGCGGTTTTTGCTATGCAAAAATCAACCTTTGCAGAAACTATCACGTACGCGCTAGCACAGGAGACCGCAAAAGTCATCTTGAAGCCACAGGTGTACAAGGTTCGATGTCTTGAGACTGATGATTATAACCACGGCGATAAAAGGAGCGAGATAAAAGGTATTGTCAAACAAATAATGGAGGAAGAAAAGAGTAAGCCTCGCGCCAAATACTTTAACTGCGGAAAAGTTGGCCACCTCCAGCGCAACTGCAAATCTACAAAGAAAAGATGAAGATCTGTGTCGCCAGCAAGGGACAATAAGCGGGCGAACAATACCAAATCACTCGAGTCATCGTTAAACTAAATCAAGCTAGCGCCAAGGAGCAAGTGCTAGCTCCCGCAACCGACGGCCCCACAATCTCGATTTCAATTGTGCAACAGAAGAATAGCAACTTAACTGCTAGTGGTCTTATCAACGGAAGAAAGCAAGTCCTCACCATAGACACAGGAGCGTCTCAGTCGATGATAAGGCACGATTTAGTAAAAGGAGCTTAGGAACCGTTAAATAATGTACGACTGCGCACGGCTACTGGGGACTTAGCCGCTGTCTATGGACGAGCCAGGGTAAGACTGACTATAGCAGACATCAGCGTTAACCATGTATTTGTTGTCGCCGATATAGTGGATGAAGTTATCACTGGTGCAGACTTTATGATAGCCAACGGTATTAGTCTGGTTATGGGCGAGCAAAAAATGATCTGGCGTAATGTGGAGATACCCCTGGATGTTGGTTATGAGAGCAGGACCGCAGTAAGGAAGCTATTTGCCGTTGAACGCCAGAAATTACCACCTCAGGCGGAAACTATAGTATGGGCACATGTGGAGGCAGATTGTGTGGATAACCGGTTGTGGGTGGTAGAACCAACAGAAGTAAAAGACGACATTTTAACAGCTAAAGCCCTTGTGAAAATCTGCGACGATGGAAGAGTTCCTGTGAGAGTACTCAATCTTTCCAATAGAGAAAAGACCATATACAGAAATTTTGAGATAGGTCGATGTAAGCCAGCTGAAGCCATAATAAATTGTGCGGTAAATACAGTATGCCCCAAATTACCAGCCAGAGAAAGAGATTTACTAGCAGAACAGGTGCAAAAATGGGTGGCAGAACTAACATCTTCCGACAGAAACAAAGCAAAGCAGTTGTTGGGAATACATGCCTCCGTCTTCGCCGTAAGTAATAAAAGCCAAGGTTGAACGGCAGTTGTGAAACATGAAATTAATACTGGCGAAGCGAGGCCTATAAAACAAGCACCGAGAAGTGTTCCCCCAGCAAAGCGAAACGAGGTCAATGAACTTGTCAGCGAAATGGAACGGAACGGAGTCATTGAGCCATCCTCGAGTCCGTGGAGTTCGCCAGTAGTGTTAGTACAGAAGAAAAACGGCAGTACCAGGTTTTGCGTTGACTACAGGAAGCTCAATGACGTCACCAAGAAGGACAGTTATCCGTTGCCTAGAACTGACGATACCTTAGACATGTTGGCCGGAACAAAATGGTTCTCTACCTTGGACTTGCAGAGTGGGTATTGGCAAGTATAGATAGCCGATAAGGACAAGGAGAAAAGAACCTTTAGCGCGAGTGGTGGTTTATGGCAGTTCAAGGTGATGGCATTTAGGCTTTGCAACGTTCCAGCTACTTTCGAGCGTTTAATGGAACGTGTGCTTAAGGGTCTCAATTGGAAAACGTGCTTAGTGTATCTGGATGACATAATCGTGATCGGAAAAACTTTTGACGAACACCTCAAAAACCTGGATAAAGTATTTAAGCGTATAACAGCTGCAGGATTAAAATTAAGTGTTAAAAAATGTGCCTTGTTTTAAAAGGAGGTAAGATACCTGGGGCATCGTGTAACAGCTGACGGCATATCAACTTACGAAGACAAAGTACTGGCAGTAAAGACCTGGCCTCGCCCACAAAATCTTCATGAGCTGCGTAGTTTCCTGGGGCTTTGCACATACTACAGTAGATTTGTGTTGAACTTTGCTCAAGTGGCTGCTAGCTTGCATGAGTTGACCAGAAAGTCGCAAACGTACCACTGGAGTGAGGCAGAGGAAGAAGCATTTCAGAAGCTCAAGAAACTTTTGTATACGACACCAGTCCTCGCCTATCCAATAGCTGGAAAGAAATTTATATTGGACGCGGATGCAAGCGGCTATGGAATAGGAGGAGTACTTTGTCAGGAGATTGATGGAACAGAAAAGGTCATTGGCTACAACAGCAGGGTACTCTCGAAGCCTGAAAGAAATTACTGCGTTACACGACGGGAGCTTTTGGCAGTGCTGGAGTGTGTTAAACATTACCACAACTACTTATATGGTAAACATTTCATCTTAAGGATGGACCACTCCGCACTACGTTGGGTGGTGCAATTAAGGAACCCAGAAGGGCAGCTCGCAAGCTGGGTTAAACGTTAGCAAAGCTATGACTTTAGTATTAAGCATAGAAAAGGCGGAAAACATAACAACGCTGATGCCCTTTCAAGGCGGCCATGCAATGTTGAGTGCAAGCACTGCACAAATGTCGAAAAAAAGGAGTGCGTCATTGACGTGCGGCTTACCCAAACTGGTTCAAGCGAAGACTGCCCGAAGGCACAGAATGAGGACCCAGTTTTGGCAAAAATTATATTGGCTAAACAAAATAACAGAAGACCGAACCATAATGAAATATCGGCAGAAAGCCGCCTAGCAAAATCGTACTGGGCTGAGCGGAATAGCCTGAAAGTGATAAATGGCTGCCTATACCGATCTTGGAAAAGCACAGATGGCAAAACCACAACAGACTTAGTTGCAGTGCCAACTTCTAAAAGGAGTGAGGTAATGAAGCAGTTTCATAATGGTTCCAGCGGGGGTCATATGGGGATAACAAAAACGTTGGAAAAGATAAAGCAACGATTTTACTGGGTAGGCTGCCGACAATTCGTAGCTGATTGGATAGCAAATTGCGAACAGTGCATTGCGGCCAAGAGTCCTACAAGAAAGTTTCGTGGCAAGCTTCAGCAATACAACGCAGGTGAACCCTTTGAGCGGATAGCTATTGATATAGCAGGTCCATTTCCTGTTAGTAATGCTGGAAACCGATATGTACTAGTGGTTATAGATTATTTTAGCAAGTGGCCTGAAGTGTATGCCATTCCAAACCAAGAGTCCAAAACAATAGTGGACGCTCTTGTTAACAATTGGGTGTGTCGATACGGTGTTCCACTAGAACTGCATTCAGACCAGGGACGAAATTTTGAATCGGCCATATTCAAAGAGGTATGTGATGTATATGGTATCAAAAAGACGAGAACGACACCGCTGCATCCACAGTCTGATGGCATGGTAGAAAGATTTAATAGTACCCTAGAGGAATATCTTAGGAAAGTGGTCAGTGCACACCAGAAAGATTGGGATGAGCATATACCAAAGTTCATACTAGCTTATCTGTCAGCTGTACATGATTTAACCTCACGTAGTCCAGCAAAAATCTTTTTCGGGACAGATCTAAAACTGCCAGCAGATTTAGAATTTGGTATTAGACCGGTACCTGCAGACGAAGACAATGGAAATGTTCCTCAAGTACAAGAAGACCTGCATGAGCTTCATGAGTTTGTCCGTAATCGCATTAAAATGTCTAGCGATAAAATGAAAGCCAGATATGATCGAGCAGCAAACACGGAGGGATTTACTGAAGGACAAATGGTTCTACTATATAACCCACAACGCAAGAAAGGACTGTCTCCTAAATTGCAAACCCACTGGGAGGGACCATACAAGGTGATCAAAAAATTGAATGATGTGGTTTATCGGACACAGAGATACCATAATCCGAGGTAAAAAATTAAAGTTGTTCACCTAGAACGGCTGCCCAAATATGGCAAAGGTAATGTTGAGCCTATTCGGGACGAAAGGGCTTAAGTGGGCGGCAGTGTTGCGAAGATGCTTTATTTAGGTCATAAAAAAATAAAAATAATTGTCACCAACAAAGTAAAACGAAATGACCTATTGTGTATGTTTACAACGCCAGAAGTTTCTACAAAAACTTCTTAATCATAAAACAAAAACAACTAACATAAAGCAATAAAAATAAATGCAACCACAACTACACAAACACATACATAACGACTAATAAAAATAGACAGCATGTATAAATAAATTCAAAGTAATAATAGAAGGTTCTGGAATCAAATAACAATCATCATGTGTCTCAAATGATAAATGCGTAGTAGAGAAATATTCTCCCAACAGATGGAGCAAAATTCTAGTATATTCAAGAGCCTTAACATTGGGTATATAAAAGCAACGGCCATACATGCTGAATGATTCTTAGTGAAAACGTCAACCAGTGAAGATCTTGTGGTAAAACAAATAAAATAGTGGTGAAGTTGCCATCGCATATTTTTTTGTACTAATCGCGAATAAGTAAATAATCGTCTAATTAAACTGTGATTTAATTAAAGTAGTAAATAAATTGTGTTTATTTATTTTGCAATAAAAGAAGTCAATGAAATAAACTAAAATTATAAATTTAAATAAACGTAACAACTGGTGTCAGAAGTGAAATTGCAAATAATAAAAAAAAATCACAATGAAATTTGACGAGCTTAAAGTTGAGCAGCTAAAAATGGAGCTAAGTAAATTGGATCTGCCAACAGTGGGCAACAAAGCGGAATTACAAAAGCCCTTGATAGACGAATTCAAACAGCGAGGTATTGATATTGGGACATACCAATTCGGAGAAAAAGACGAATAAGAAGAAATTGAAGTATGTGCCCCAGCAACAATCAGCGTTATGGACTTGAATTCTATGTTTGCAGCAATGACGAAGAAAATATAAGAAAACAACCAGAAACAGGACAGCCAAGTGAAGAAGATAGAAGAAAACAATTAGAAGCTTCAAGAATCATTTAAAGACTGCCTAAGAGCAATAGAAGAAACCTCTAGGTCTACGGAGAAAGGCTTTTAGCAAAGGTAAATGAGAAATTTTAAGAAATTTCAGAAGCCTTCAGGCAACGAGTAGACGTCGCGAAGCTGAGAGTCAGTGGCCTAGAAAAAAATTGAACGAGGAATTACATAAATTATAAGTGCAAATGGGCGAACTTCAAATTCGAGAGGGACCGGTGAGAGTTATCTCTGAGCATGCTAGCAAGATAAATAGCCCGAGCTTTGACGGTAGCGCACATTTTAATGTTTTTAAGTTCCAGTTCGAAACAGTGGCCAACAAGAATAGATGGGACAATGATGAAAAAGCTATAGAGATTATTTTGGGCTTAAAGGGAGCAGCAGCAGAGATACTCGAAAGCTTACCAGTCGGATGTAGAAATAATTATGGGGACATAATGGATGCCTTACAACGTAAGTACGGAGGTGAGCATAAAAGAGAACTTTATAGAATGGAGTTACGAGGCAGGGTTCAAAAGGCGAACAAGACGCTTCACGACTTCGCCATGGAAATTGAACGTTTGGTGCAGCTGACTTACCCAGGCGAACATCAGCAGTTTCTCGATCAGTTTAAAATTGAAGCATTTGTGAATGGTATACGAGATCCAGATCTTAAATATGCGGTTTTTGCTATGCAAAAATCAACCTTTGCAGACTCTATCACGTACGCGCTAGCACAGGAGACCGCAAAAGTCATCTTGAAGCCACAGGTGTACAAGGTTCGATGTCTTGAGACTGATGATTATAACCACGGCGATAAAAGGAGCGAGATAAAAGGTATTGTCAAACAAATAATGGAGGAAGAAAAGAGTAAGCCTCGCGCCAAATACTTTAACTGCGGAAAAGTTGGCCACCTCCAGCGCAACTGCAAATCTACAAAGAAAAGATGAAGATCTGTGTCGCCAGCAAGGGACAATAAGCGGGCGAACAATACCAAATCACTCGAGTCATCGTTAAACTAAATCAAGCTAGCGCCAAGGAGCAAGTGCTAGCTCCCACAACCGACGGCCCCACAATCTCGATTTCAATCGTGCAACAGAAGAATAGCAACTTAACTGCTAGTGGTCTTATCAACGGAAGAAAGCAAGTCCTCATCATAGACACAGGAGCGTCTCAGTCGATGATAAGGCACGATTTAGTAAAAGGAGCTTAGGAACCGTTAAATAATGTACGACTGCGCACGGCTACTGGGGACTTAGCCGCTGTCTATGGACGAGCCAGGGTAAGACTGACTATAGCAGACATCAGCGTTAACCATGTATTTGTTGTCACCGATATAGTGGATGAAGTTATCACTGGTGCAGACTTTATGATAGCCAACGGTATTAGTCTGGTTATGGGCGAGCAAATAATGATCTGGCGTAATGTGGAGATACCCCTGGATGTTGGTTATGAGAGCAGGACCGCAGTAAGGAAGCTATTTGCCGTTGAACGCCAGAAATTACCACCTCAGGCGGAAACTATAGTATGGGCACATGTGGAGGCAGATTGTGTGGATAACCGGTTGTGGGTGGTAGAACCAACAGAAGTAAAAGACGACATTTTAACAGCTAAAGCCCTTGTGAAAATCTGCGACGATGGAAGAGTTCCTGTGAGAGTACTCAATCTTTCCAATAGAGAAAAGACCATATACAGAAATTTTGAGATAGGTCGATGTAAGCCAGCTGAAGCCATAATAAATTGTGCGGTAAATACAGTATGCCCCAAATTACCAGCCAGAGAAAGAGATTTACTAGCAGAACAGGTGCAAAAATGGGTGGCAGAACTAACATCTTCCGACAGAAACAAAGCAAAGCAGTTGTTGAGAATACATGCCTCCGTCTTCGCCGTAAGTAATAAAAGCCAAGGTTGAACGGCAGTTGTGAAACATGAAATTAATACTGGCGAAGCGAGGCCTATAAAACAAGCACCGAGAAGTGTTCCCCTAGCAAAGCGAAACGAGGTCAATGAACTTGTCAGCGAAATGGAACGGAACGGAGTCATTGAGCCATCCTCGAGTCCGTGGAGTTCGCCAGTAGTGTTAGTAAAGAAGAAAAACGGCAGTACCAGGTTTTGCGTTGACTACAGGAAGCTCAATGACGTCACCAAGAAGGACAGTTATCCGTTGCCTAGAACTGACGATACCTTAGACATGTTGGCCGGAACAAAATGGTTCTCTACCTTGGACTTGCAGAGTGGGTATTGGCAAGTATAGATAGCCGATAAGGACAAGGAGAAAAGAACCTTTAGCGCGAGTGGTGGTTTATGGCAGTTCAAGGTGATGGCATTTAGGCTTTGCAACGTTCCAGCTACTTTCGAGCGTTTAATGGAACGTGTGCTTAAGGGTCTCAATTGGAAAACGTGCTTAGTGTATCTGGATGACATAATCGTGATCGGAAAAACTTTTGACGAACTCCTCAAAAACCTGGATGAAGTATTTAAGCGTATAACAGCTGCAGGATTAAAATTAAGTGTTAAAAAATGTGCCTTGTTTTAAAAGGAGGTAAGATACCTGGGGCATCGTGTAACAGCTGACGGCATATCAACTGACGAAGACAAAGTACTGGCAGTAAAGACCTGGCCTCGCCCATAAAATCTTCATGAGCTGCGTAGTTTCCTGGGGCTTTGCACATACTACAGTAGATTTGTGTTGAACTTTGCTCAAGTGGCTGCTAGCTTGCATGAGTTGACCAGAAAGTCGCAAACGTACCACTGGAGTGAGGCAGAGGAAGAAGCATTTCAGAAGCTCAAGAAACTTTTGTATACGACACCAGTCCTCGCCTATCCAATAGCTGGACACAAATTTACATTGGACGCGGATGCAAGCGGCTATGGAATAGGAGGAGTACTTTGTCAGGAGATTGATGGAACAGAAAAGGTCATTGGCTACAACAGCAGGGTACTCTCGAAGCCTGAAAGAAATTACTGCGTTACACGACGGGAGCTTTTGGCAGTGCTGGAGTGTGTTAAACATTATCACAAGTACTTATATGGTAAACATTTCATCTTAAGGATGGACCACTCCGCACTACGTTGGGTGGTGCAATTTAAGAACCCAGAAGGGCAGCTCGCAAGCTGGGTTAAACGTTAGCAAAGCTATGACTTTAGTATTGTGCATAGAAAAGGCGGAAAACATAACAACGCTGATGCCCTTTCAAGACGGCCATGCAATGTTGAGTGCAAGCACTGCACAAATGTCGAAAAAAAGGAGTGCATCATTAATGTGCGGCTTACCCAAACTGGTTCAAGCGAAGACTGCTCGAAGGCACAGAATGAGGACCCAATTTTGGCAAAAATTATATTGGCTAAACAAAATAACAGAAGACCGAACCATAATGAAATATCGGCAGAAAGCCGCCTAGCTAAATCGTACTGGGCTGAGCGGAATAGCCTGAAAGTGATAAATGGCTGCCTATACCGATCTTGGAAAAGCACAGATGGCAAAACCACAACAGACTTAGTTGCAGTGCCAACTTCTAAAAGGAGTGAGGTAATGAAGCAGTTTCATAATGGTTCCAGCGGGGGTCATATGGGGATAACAAAAACGTTGGAAAAGATAAAGCAACGATTTTACTGGGTAGGCTGCCGACAATTCGTAGCTGATTGGATAGCAAATTGCGAACAGTGCATTGCGGCCAAGAGTCCTACAAGAAAGTTTCGTGGCAAGCTTCAGCAATACAACGCAGGTGAACCCTTTGAGCGGATAGCTATTGATATAGCAGGTCCATTTCCTGCTAGTAATGCTGGAAACCGATATGTACTAGTGGTTATAGATTATTTTAGCAAGTGGCCTAAAGTGTATGCCATTCCAAACCAAGAGTCCAAAACAATAGTGGACGCTCTTGTTAACAATTGGGTGTGTCGATACGGTGTTCCACTAGAACTGCATTCAGACCAGGGACGAAATTTTGAATCGGCCATATTCAAAGAGGTATGTGATGTATATGGTATCAAAAAGGCGAGAACGACACCGCTGCATCCACAGTCTGATGGCATGGTAGAAAGATTTAATAGTACCCTAGAGGAATATCTTAGGAAAGTGGTCAGTGCACACCAGAAAGATTGGGATGAGCATATACCAAAGTTCTTACTAGCTTATCTGTCAGCTGTACATGATTTAACCTCACGTAGTCCAGCAAAAATCTTTTTCGGGACAGATCTAAAACTGCCAGCAGATTTAGAATTTGGTATTAGACCGGTACCTGCAGACGAAGACAATGGAAATGTTCCTCAAGTACAAGAAGACCTGCATGAGCTTCATGAGTTTGTCCGTAATCGCATTAAAATGTCTAGCGATAAAATGAAAGCCAGATATGATCGAGCAGCAAACACGGAGGGATTTACTGAAGGACAAATGGTTCTACTATATAACCCACAACGCAAGAAAGGACTGTCTCCTAAATTGCAAACCCACTGGGAGGGACCATACAAGGTGATCAAAAAATTGAATGATGTGGTTTATCGGACACAGAGATACCATAATCCGAGGTAAAAAATTAAAGTTGTTCACCTAGAACGGCTGCCCAAATATGGCAAAGGTAATGTTGAGCCTATTCGGGACGAAAGGGCTTAATTGGGCGGCAGTGTTGCGAAGATGCTTTATTTAGGTCATAAAAAAATAAAAATAATTGTCACCAACAAAGTAAAACGAAATGACCTATTGTGTATGTTTACAACGCCAGAAGTTTCTACAAAAACTTCTTAATCATAAAACAAAAACAACTAACATAAAGCAAAAAAAATTAATGCAACCACAACTACAAAAACACATACATAACGACTAATAAAAATAGACAGCATGTATAAATAAATTCAAAGTAATAATAGAAGGTTCTGGAAACAAATAACAATCATCATGTGTCTCAAATGATAAATGCGTAGTAGAGAAATATTCTACCAACAGATGGAGCAAAATTCTAGTATATTCAAGAGCCTTAACATTGGGTATATAAAAGCAACGGCCATACATGCTGAATGATTCTTAGTGAAAACGTCAACCAGTGAAGATCTTGTGGTAAAACAAATAAAATAGTGGTGAAGTTGCCATCGCATATTTTTTTGTACTAATCGCGAATAAGTAAATAATCGTCTAATTAAACTGTGATTTAATTAAAGTAGTAAATAAATTGTGTTTATTTATTTTGCAATAAAAGAACTCAATGGCATGGGAGAATTCATTAATTTTTACAGAAAGCCTTGAACATTAATTTATTTGCGCAGAAACTGCTGCGATGGGATGTATTCATTAGCATTTAATTTCTTCGCTATTTGTATAAGTAATTCCGAGAAAGACATGTAAATTATTATTTCTAGTATAACAAAAGTGTAATTTACAAGTCGATTCTTGAAAGACAGAAAAATAATATTATTTATAATAAAATAATTTTTAAACTTATAAATACAAGTTTGAAAAATAATTTTAATAAAAACAATACGTTTTTCTGTTTCTTAAGAATCTTCCCAAAGACGTACCAAAGTATTGAAAAAACAAAAGCAATAAAAGAAATATTTATTTCTGTATGTATGATCTTACATTTTAAGCTAATAAGGCATAAATTGATCCATGTAAATAAAAAACAATTTTTTATTACATATTTCCCCAACGTTTCGTGAATTTTTTGTTCACTTTCTCAAGGGGTCGTCTATTTAATTAAAAAGAAGAAAATTTAACACAGTTACAATTAAAAAACAATTATCGCGAAAATGTACAAAAATATGTTAACTTACAGTATGACAGTACAGTTCACATTAATAAATTAAAGATTTTTAATAAAATTTACAATAAAAAAAACAATATTAAACATTAATTAATAAGCACAAAATTTTTTAGTTTAAACTGTTGCTTAAATTAATGCAAGTTTATAACTGGCGCTTAAATTGTCTGTGTCCTCTTTAATGTTCATTGTTTTGTTTATTTTTTGTTGTATTCTTAAGCTTTCTATGGTGTATCTCTTTTTCTCGTTATTTACTTTGTCTAGTATTTTTATATTGTCAAAATCAGGCTTATGTTTTGTTTTTGTTATATGCTGGGATAATGCTGTGTTTTCTCTGTTTTTGTTGACATCAGCTTTGTGCTCATTTACTCTTGTCTCTAAACTTCTCTTAGTTGTTCCAATGTAAATAAGATTGCAGTTATTATTTTCACTCCCTTTACATTGAATTTCGTAAACTACATTGTTTTGCTGTAGTTTTATTATTGGTGTTTTTGTTTTTGTAAAAATTGCATTTAATGTTTTGTTTGGCTTGTATGCAAAGCTTATGTCAATTTTATTTGTTGTTGTTTTTATACTGTTGTTGTCGGTTAGGCCGGGTATGTATTTTACACTGTAAAATTGTTTTTCTTTATTGGTGTTACCATTTTTGCTGTTTTGTAATGGTTTGTATGCTGTTATTAGAGACTTTATTAACCCTTTGCCTGTCCCCGAACAAAAAAGAAAATTAAGACCGTACGTCCAAAACTTTTATTTTCTTTGCAGTAGGTTTTGGGCATTATATATTGTTTTTTCCATTACAATGTGTAATTTAAGTATTGTAGAAACGGTTTTCCTTAAAAAAAAGTGTAGGTCATAGATGATGCACACACATTTTTTTAACATCATTTTCAACCAGACGTTCTGTGTATCACACATGATTCACAAAATTTGTTTTTAATTTTCTTACAGAAGTTCTGTAAGCTTTTACAGCTACCGCTAAACAATAGATCCAAAAAGTTTTTATGGCCAAAAAAGAATGAGAAGCATAGATTCCGGTAGTGAGGAGGAGGACCCATTTCAAGAAAGTTGTGATGATTATGTTCCTTCTGATCTAAGTTTTTCATTATCTTCCTCTTCTGATGATAATGAAGAAAATTGTAAAGCAGATTTTGTATTGGAAGAGGAAATTCCATCTACCTCGGCAGCTTTCGCAATTCCAGAGTCCCAGCAATGGAACTCCACTTTTGAAGCAGGAGGACAAATTTCAGTGGAAAATATGGCTCAAATAAACGCGTTGCGGTTGATAACGGGGAACCCATGCCAATTCATATCTTTCAACAGTTTTTTGATGAAGAGATATTACAATTCATGGTTACAGAAACAAATAAGTATGCAAAACAATTAATGAAAAATAATCAGATGCGTCGTAATTCTCGTATGAGCAGATGGTCAGATGTTACAATGAGTGAAATGAAAACTTTTTTGGGTGTTTTAATTATTTCAGGTCTGATAAAGTATCGTAACATGGAAGACTATTAGAAAAAAGATGAAATTTATTATCATCCTTTGTTTTATATGATCAATATGAGCTACAATCGTTTTGCTTTAATTTTACGAAACTGGCATGTAAGTGATAATAACATTGCACCGCCTGGAGACCGATTATATAAGATTTCGAATTTTACCCAAATGTTAATTTCAAAGTACCAAAAAGAATACACTCCAGGTGAAGAAATTTCGGTAGACGAAACAATGATTTCACACAAGGGTAGGCTTATATTCAGACAGTATAACCCTGGAAAAGCTCATAAATATGGCATAAAGATATTTAAGCTCTGTGAGATGAGTGGTTATGTGTGGAATTTTTCAATACATTGTGGTATAGGATCATCAGAAAAACTTCCAGAACTAGATCATTCTGGAACTATTGTTGCTTCCCTCGCCGAGGGTTTATCGAATGAGGGAAGACTTTTAGTTGCTGATAATTGGTACAGTAGTATTCGTCTAGCAATGTTTTTGAGACAAAAAAAAACTGATTACTGTGGAACATTGCGGTCAAATAGAATAGGACTGCCGAATTTGAAATCTGTCAAATTGAAAAAAGGACAGCTATTTGGAAAAATAAATCTTTGTGGTATTCGGGTGATGAAGTATCAGGACAAGAGGGAAATACACATGATTTCAACATTCCATGGTCTAGATATGAAAGAAACCGGGAGAAAAAATCCACAAGGGGAAAAGTTATTAAGGCCTGCTGTTATATTAGATTACAATCGCGTAAAAGGTGGAGTGGATCTTTCGGATCAGATGATATCATATTACAGTCCTGCTAGAAAAAGTGTTAAGTGGTATCGTAAGGTATTTTTTGAATGCGTTAACATATCGATTTTAAACACTTGGGTGTTATACAACAACTTTTATGCTAAGAAAAAATTAAGTGTACAAGAAGTTTCAAAATCCATAGCAATGGCGTTAATTTCTATCATAAACCCCACAGAATAAACTATATCAATTGCACCAAAAGTATTACACGTGCTGACGAATATTGCTCGGAAGGCTGATGGGAAAATCGTTCGCAAAAGGTGTTCCGATTGTTATCGGAAAATAGCTGAGGCTGAAAATAGAAAAGCTGCAATTATAAAAACAAAACAAGTTTCAACGGAGTGCGTTGAAAGTCAAAAGGCATTATGTTTACATTGCTTTAATGATTCGCATAAAGACTGAAATACGTTTTTGGTAATAACATTATTTATAAATGTGTTTAAAACAATACTTTATTGAATTTTTGTAAGTTTCTACTAATTTTAATGAATAAAAGTGAATTAATTTATGTTTTGTTATTGAAAAACGATCTCTTTATTTCCATACATATAACTTCTAAAGTAAAACAGTCAGGCATGTGCGATTTCGACACAATATAAAATAAAGTCATCTCCACACGTTCATAAGCTCAAACTCGTTATTTCTCACACGTTCAAAAAAATACTTAACTTAAAAAAATATATAACTTGTGAATCTACTGTGATGCACAAGCGTATGAATAACACCAACTGTGAATCATATATGATTCACAGGACAGGGAAAGGGTTAATTTTCTGGAAAAGCTGTTATTGATCAATATGTCGGTAATTTTTTGAATATTTTGTTGATGGTATATATTGTCGCTGATGTCCAGTACTCGTATAAGGGTTTTGGCCGTGTTTATTATTTGGGAATTTGGTTGTGTAGCATTAAAATTGATGATCCTGCCTGATGAAATTTCTTGTTGATACCAGTCAAATGTTATTTTGTTTTCATTTTTAATCAGCATCATATCAAGGTATGTTATCCTATTGTCCTTCTCTACTTCCATAGTAAACTGAATTTTGGGGTGGTATTTATTTAATGTGTCAAGTATTTCTTCTTTGTCGTCAATGTTGATTATAGCTAAAATATCATCTACGTATTTTGTACGTACTTAATTTGAATATTTTTGTCTTTCAATTCGGCTAATGCTACGTCCAGTAAATTGTATAATACGATGTCGGCAATTGTAGGTGAGAGCGGGTTTCCCATTGGCATACCAAATATTTGATTATATACTTTGTTCTCGTATACAAAATAGTTGTTGTCATATAGGCAAAATTTTAAAACTTCTAAAAATTTTGAACGTGGTATTTTTGTGTTTGTTTTTATTAAATTCCACTTATCCATTATATTGTTAATAGCAGAGTTAATAGGTATATTCGTGAAGAGTGAAATAACGTAAAAAGAAACTATAGTGTCATTGGCATCCAGTTTTATATTTTTCAGTTGTTGTTTTACTTTGAAAGAATTTTTTACGTTATATTTATCAGAAATTATGTTTTTGAGTATTGATCCTACGTATTTGCTGAGCTTGTAACATGGTACTTGAACTGATGATACTATGGGTCTAAGAGGCATGTTGGGTTTATGTATTTTCGGTAGTCCATAAATTCTCGGAGCTGTTGCGGCGCAACAAGTAAGTATGTGTTTTTGCCAGTTGTCTATATATTCTTTTTTATGTAATTCATTTATTATGTGGTTATTTGTTTTTATTAATTTTGGAGTAATTCTTGTAATTCGATATGTGTTCTTGTCTTCTAGTAATTTTTCCATTTTTTTATCATAATCTTGTTTATATATTGCCACCGTTTTGTTACCTTTGTCTGCTTGTGTTAGAATTATGTCTTTATGTTTGCATAAAAATTTTTTCGTTTTTTTCAAAAACAGCTAAAATAAATTTTTCTTTTTGATTGTTATTTATATTTCTTTTAAATTGTGTGACCTTGTTGGCTAATTTAGTTCTTGTTAGTTCTTTTTCCCCAACTCTGCTATCTTTAATTTGTTGGATGCACTGCTCAATATCTGCTATAACATGTAGTGGTGAAAAACTCATCAGCGACAATATATACCATCAACAAAATATTCGAAAAATCACCGACATATTGATCAATAGCAGCTTTCCCAGAGAATTAATAATGTCTCTAATAACAGCATACAAACCAATACAAAACAGCAACAATGGTAACACCAATATAGAAAAACAATTTTACAGTGTAAAATACATACCCGGCCTAACCGACAACAACAGTATAAAAACAACAATATATAAAATTGACATAAGCTTTGCACACAAGCCAAACAAAACATAAAATGCAATTTTTACAAAAACAAAAACACCAATAACAAAACTACAGCAAAACAATGTAGTTTACGAAATTCAATGTAAAGGGTATGAATATAATAACTGCAATCTTATTTACATTGGAACAACTAAGAGAAGTTTAGAGACAAGAGTAAATGAGCACAAATCTGATGTCAACAAAAACAGAGAAAACACAGCATTATCCCAGCATATAACAAAAACAAAACATAAGCCTGATTTTGACAATATAAAAATACTAGACAAAGTAAAAAATGAGAAAAATAGATACACCATAGAAAGCTTAAGAATACAACAAAAAATAAACAAAACAATGAACATTAAAGAGGACACAGACAATTTAAGCGCCAGTTATAAACTTGCATTAATTTAAGCAACAGTTTAAACTAAAAAATTTTGTGCTTATTAATTAATGTTTAATATTGTTTTTTTTATTGTAAATTTTATTAAAAAACTTTAATTTATTAATGTGAACTGTACTGTCATACTGTAAGTTAATATGTAAGATAATACATACAAAAATCAAGATTTGGTGGCCAAAAATAACAACAATAATAAGAAATATTTATTATTCGGTGACTTTGAGTTTGAGAAAAATCAGCATTTTTATATAAAAAAAAAAAAAAAAACGGTGAATTTAAAATCAAATAATAAAAAAATCCTTATTTTATTTTTCATTAATTATGAGGGCTGCTCTATATATTTCTGGCCTAATATTAAAAATCCGAATATTTATAATCAAAAATGGTTTTATTGTTTTTCAAAGTATTCTCCAGGATGATTTATACACTTCTGCATGCGCTCAAAGCAGTTGTCGAAGCTCTTTTTCCACTCCGATTGAGACACCTCTAAAACATGGTTTTTGAAAACTTCAACAGCTACTTCTAGCGATTAAAATCGTTGACCACACATTTTTTACTTGATGTGCGGAAACAAGAAGAAGTCATTAGGTGCCAAGTCAGGGCTGTACGGCAGAGGACCCATTAATTCGACGTTTTGGCCGGTCAAAAACGCTCTGGTTTGAGCCGATGTGTGAGAGCTCGAATTGTCATGGTGAACAATGATTCGTTTTCTCTTGTTGGTTTTTCGAATTTCTCCGATCACTTCAGGCAAACAAAATGTAGTGTACCACTCAGAAGTGACCGTCCTACGTTGCACATGCGGAACAGTCGCCACATGACCAGCTTTGCTGAAGAAACAGGCGACCATTTGCTTCGAAGTGCTTCTTCCACGAACAACTTTCGTTGGATTTTGCTCGTCTTTGAAGACCCACACGGTCGATTGTTGTTTCGTTTCGGGCTCATACGCATAGATCCATGATTCGTCACCTGTGACAATCTTATAAACGTCTTTTGAAACACCGCAATCGTATTTTTGCAACATTTCTTTGCACCAATCGACACGAACCTTTTTTTGAGCGACTTTCAAATTGTGCGGGATCCAACGAGAACAAACCTTTTTTACGGCCAGGTGCTCATGCAGTATCGAATGTATGCTGGTGGAAGAAATGTCCGAGGGTGTCCCTACCTCTGGGTATGTCGCATGTCGATCTTGCATTATGAGTTCACGCACGGCATCAATGTTCTCTGGCACAACAGCCGTTTTTGGACGACCTTCACGTAATTCGTCTTTAAGCGAGCTTCGGCCACGATTAAATTCATTATACCAATTTTTCACAGTGCTATAGGATGGTGCTTCATCGCCATACAAAGATTTAAGTTCATCAATGCACTCTTGTCGTGATAATCCACGTTGAAAGTTGTGAAAAATGATGGCACGAAAATGTTCACGAGTTAATTCGATTTTTTTCTATATTATTTTTGTCAAGTCACTGTAAAGAAGACAAATAATGGTCATACGTCAAAACGTTTTGAGTACGATTATGCTTAAAAATGATAAACTTTTCAATGGAAATGTCAGATTGCACTTGGCAGCACTCAGTGTTGCCAGGCCAGAAATATATATAGCAGCCCTCGTATTTTATTTTATCTTCCAGGATAGTCTTCCTTTATTTAAGTCCATTGCATTAGTAAATGAATTTGTTCTTTCAAAATCACAATTAGTCAAATTATTAATGTGACCTCGAAATCAATTTTTTTAAATCTTATTTTTACTAATAAAAATTAGGCGTCGCTTAATTATATGCTTTTAACAGAAGAGTTGATGGTACATGCTAAATGTTTTTAATGTAAAAAGCCTATTATACACAGAACTTAATGCACATAACATTGAGTTTTTGCATTCATCATACCTTCGCATTGCTAAATATTCATTGGCAGTTCCCGCCCAAGATTTTCGTCAGTTTAAAATGACTGGTAATTAGAAATAATCACTTACATATGTATATATCTTTCCCTCGGAAATATATACATATTTGACATTACTTTCAAAATACTGAAAAATTAGCTCTATTTAGATTCTTTTAAAATAGTCACTATTAGGGTAAATTATAACACCACATAGCACAATTTTTTTAACATCTTGCCTTTGATAATGTATAAATTTTATATTACTCCCAATCCCTTAGATAAACCATGGTTTTTACTCTCTATGAAATTAAATGAAAAGTTTTTTATCTTTCTCGATGCTCCTCATTTTCTTAAATTAATTCATAGCCATTTCCTAGGCACTTGCTTAGTATTAAAAAACCAACATTTAACATCTCACAATATTATTGATTTATTGAAGTTCAAAAATAAGAGTGACACATCCATTACATTTAACACATTAGTGCATAAAGCCCTTAAGCTAAGATCACACGATTGCCGTAATGCACCAATTTTTACCATTTTTTGTATGCCAATCGTGTGATTGCACAATAAATTGGTTCGTGCGGCAATCGCGGTCAATATTGTGCTTGTTTTTACCAACCAAATGCAACCCTGATGCGGCAATCGTGTGACTACTTGATATGCAACTGTGCGGCAATAAAACTTCCAAAAATGTACCAATATTTATTGTGATTTTTTGCGGCAATCAAAGTATCCAATACGCGTCAATATTTTTATTTTGTTGAGTGCCTTCAAGTTTTTTGTATACATTTATATATATATTTTTTTTTCATCGTGCCCATTTTTTGTTGTAAGTGTATATATATATACAACATATATCTGTACAACTATAAATAGTTTTTATTTTATTTACATATATTTAGGTATATACGGTAACACTAGTTCCAACAACTCATTGAACGTTTCATCATCCATTCGAATAAAGTTTTTTAGCAAAAAAAACTTGGTTGTCTACTTCTTGGAACTCTTTTAGAGTCTTCTGGAATGCAGCATCAGTAGCCCGTTTTTTCAGCCAATCTCGGACCCATACTGTTCGTTTCTTTAAAATTCTTTTATTTTTTATATTTTTTTGTATTTTAAGTATATAAAAAACGCTGAAAGCAGCCGCTAGCTTTTTTTTAAAATAACATTTTAAATACAACAAATAAAATACAAAGTTTGCAAATAATGTTATGTATATTTGCCCGAAACTACAACAGCTGATTCTTGGTGTTGCCGCATTGTTTAACAATCGTATGAACGACAGGCACAATTTATTGCCACAAAATTACTATTCACCAACTTGTACCAATAAAATTTTAATAAAATGGGGCAATCGTGTGACTGCAGAAAATTCAATTGGAACAATTTTAGTATTGTGCACAATATCTACACAATAAAAATTGGGCCAATTTGGTGCATTACGGCAATCGTGTGATCTTAGCTTTATAAAGGGACTTTGCATTGCACCAGTTTAAAGCCAAAGGTTAAATAACATTTTTAGTTCAGATCTGGCATGATACTCACGTAGATGTTGTTTTTCAATATAACAAGTGTTTAGTGTGAATTTACTGTTTTGAGTGGTTAAAAATTTTAAAACATGCATAGCGGAAAAAATAAAATACGTTACACACGTGCAACTAAAGTTGCAATTAATATTAAAATTTTTGATTTGTGTTTAAATCTTCTTAAGAAATATTGTTTAAATATAAATAAATAATTACACTGTGTATATCCAACATCTAAATGAGTTTTGTTATACATGCAATATGCATTTTTCTCAGTGGATTTTATGCTCAGTGGATTATTTGTCACTTTTTTTATATTTGTATATTTTTACATATAAGAGTTGCAGTTGCCGTAATATTGGAACAACCAGAAACTTTTGATGATTTGCATAGGGTTGGTTTATTTGCAATTCCCCCTCTGGATAAAAATGATACCGACCATGACTCCGATGCAAGTGATGATGAGCACGAAGGCAGTTTGAATCATTTAGGCCCAAAACTTCCAAGTGCAGAATGCGAATGGCAGTGTGTTGATAGCGAGGATGATTGGAGTGAAGCCGACGACAAAGAAGATCTATAGATTATCGTTTTACCGAAAATGGAAATATGCTGTTTATTAGATGGAAAGACCATAGTGTAGTTACGCTCAAAACGAATTTTGACGTAAATGAAGCCGGGTCATGCAAGCGCTATGCGAGAGGAAAAGGTGCTATACAGGTAGCTCCGCATAATGCATTTCAACGCTATAACCAAGGCATGGGTAGCGTTGATAAAATGGATCAGCTGATGGCTCGATACTGATCTAGAATTTGACAGGGTAAATGGTGGTGGCCCATTTTGGCATACTTATTGGATGCAACAGTGGTTAACGCGTGGCTACTTCAATTGTTTGGTGTTTCAAATGTTTGGTGTTCCAATAATTAAAGGTTCTAGAGCAACAACTATAAGCGCTAATGTTCGATACGATGGGAAGAATCACATTTAAGATAACTCCAAAACCCATTAAAGATATGCACATTGTCCAATTTCATATTTACCAAGTGTAACAAAGGTCTTTATGCAAAAGAATGTTTTTAAAAACTTCATATGCAATGTGATTTTGCTGCGTAATGTCCCTTTAAAGGGACGCTTTCTAAAATCTACATTTAAAGTTTTTTTATAATTCTTTTAAAAAATACCTTAATGGGTGTTTTTAATGATAAAATTAAAAAAAAAATGTTTCTAAAGTTTATGGGAAACCTTATGCACTAATGGGTTAAACTGGGATGTAACATAGATCGCTTGTACGTAGTGCATCCTGGGTAACGCTAAATGATCTATACCCCCCTCCTCCCCCCCAACCCTGGCACGACCTTTTTCTGTCCAAAGACCTTTCTTCCGATTTTTTTTCGGCACGTTTTTGTTTGACTTGGGCTGGTGGTTATGGCTTCTGGACCTAGTAGCACCGGGGTGAAACCCTGTGGGAACGGCTCCAGTTTAAGGTCATAACTACCTCCGTCCCGCTAAGACCCTGGCAGGCCTCATAGTACGTTCGATACCCGTCACCGTTAAGTTGGTGGTGTAGGTTTGGTTGAGTTTACTCCCAATTAGCAACGGTCTGGCTCTGAGCACCTGTCCCCATGAAGGCTGGTGCCAACCCTCGCATGGCCTCCCTGCTTGCATAGATAACTATGGGACCTTTGAGTTGACTACACATACGGGTGGAGATAGCGGCTATGAGAGGGGCCCCATTTCGCATGGACAAAACCACAATTACAAAAAAGACCACAAAGGCCAACTCTAAAAGGGAGCCGGCTGTATTGCAACGGCAAAAGCCGGCAATCCAGAAACAACCTTCGTCTGCGACCTCTACCTCCAGACCACAGCTGGGTGCAGCGACTCTGTTGTCTGCCTTAAAATCCCGCACCGCAATCCCCAAGGGTTGCGTAATGCCCTCTTCGTGCACCTCTATCACCCCTGCTACAAAACAGAGTGAAAGAGGGGCTCCCCCGCATATTGGTCCAACTACTGATGTAAGGGCATTGGTTAAGCCAGCCCAAACAACTGGTAGTCTGGGCCCTAGCACGTCCTCCTCTTCTCGTGCACACATCAACGCGTCGACGCGGGCATATAGGACCAGAAGATCTGCCTATCGGATCCTGGAAAAGCTTGGTGGGCAAGATCCGAACACTTTGTCTGAAAAGGACCAGACTAAACTTAAATGGGCCAAACAGAACTTGGAGTCTCGCCCTCCACCTAACTTGGCACCTCAGAAACGACAAAGTTCGGCTGAGAAAACCGCCACGACTGTCCCTCAACCGCCCAAACTGCCAAAAACTTCAGCATCTAAACCGGTGTACTCACGTCCCCTTAGCGAGATAGTTAAGAATAGCCTCGTTTTGGCTATAATAGATACTGGTAAAAGTGACGGGACTATATCTCTAGATAATTGGAGGTTAGTTCAAGCGGCTCTTGGCATGTGTCTATAAGGACATAATTTCAGCCAATCCTGGCCCCTCCCCCTCATGCCGTGATGCGGGCTGGTATCAGGGGCATTTTAAATTGATCGCTTATGCTGATCAACGCTCAGCGGACCTGTACAAGCGGGCAATTGACAGCCTAGGAGAAATCTGGTCGGGTGCTAAGCTCTTAGCTGTATCCAAATATCAGATTCCGAACCGTCCAAGATCCTTCGCCCGAATCCCGGCAGATCCCTCCACTCCGGATGAAACTCTGGAGCTGATTAAACTCAGCAATAAAGAGCTGCCTACGGCCGACTGGAAGGTCGCTTAAATAAGCGAGCCAAAGGGCCACTTCCGGGATGCTATCATTGTCATTAACGACGAGTCCCTCGCCCCACTTAACGCCTGTAAGGGGGAGATCAACTACGGTTTCGACTCGATCTCTCTCAGGATCTATAAGGGGATAATATAGGGAAAAATTCTATACCTCCCAGGGAACCTCTGGTACCAGAGTTTGCCGCCGGATAAACTGAACCTTTACAATTTGCCCCGGCCTCAATGTGCGGTTCAGATATGTCGGATGAGATAAGAAGTGTCATCTCTTCATCTGCGTTTGCTGGTGACTTTTTCCGGCAAATGAGTCTCGGATCCAAATACCTGGCAAAAAGCGAGGAATCACTCCTGTCTACCGAGGGCGATTCCGACGCTACCCTTACGGCCAAAAATAATGATGATGAGGGTTGTGCAAATTAACCTTCATCATTCCATCGCTGCTTCTGCGGCCCTACTCCTCCGCCTGTCACAGAAAGGAAAGGATATTGTTCTGGTCCAGGAACTATGGGTTATTAATGATCGGGTTTCCGGACTATCTATGGACGGCTACAAAACTGTCTACGTCACAGGTCAAGGTAAACCCAGGGCCTGCATTATGATTAAGTATAATATTAACGCTTTCTTTCTTCGCAGATTCAGTGACAGAGACAGCGTTGCCATAGCAGTGGAGTCGGGCTCGAAGGATGTCTGGGTGGTCTCCAGGTATATGGCCCATGATCATGGTAATTCACCACCACATGACCTGCTAAAGCTTCTGGTTGCAGAGGTTAACAACCGTCAAACGCCGGTCATCATTGGGGCCGATGCTAACGCTCATCACCATATGTGGGGCAGCACGGATGTCAATGAACGGGGTGAGTCTCTTTTTGCGTTTTTTATATTATTTTATGACTTAGGTATTGTCAATAGGGAAAGCGAGCCTACCTTCGTTACTTCGAGTAGAAGGGAGGTTATCGATCTTACCTTGACAGGTGGTGGCTGGTCTGATATTGTCAGAAATTGGAGCGTCTCTCATGAGTGCTCATTTTCTGACCATAGGTATTTATCTTATAACTTAGATCTGGAATCAGTTGGTTCCGGAGTGTCTCACTCCTACATAAATAAGAAACAAACGGACTGGAATAAATTTCGGTCCATTTTAGAGCTTGGCCTAAGGCCTGCTCCCGAGTTGTTTTCATCCCTAAAGCGGGAAGGACATCTCCTATTAAACCCAAGGACTTTAGGGCCATAAGCCTTCTTACTCAAAACGCTGGAAAGGATTCTTGATCTTCAGATCAGGAACTCCATAAATCCCGCGCTTATTTCTAGCTCGCTGCATGCCTACACGAAAGGGAAATCTGTGGAAACAGCGCTGAACGTGTTATTATCCGATGTTGAAAAGTCCCTCTCAAATAAGGGATTTACGCTTGCAGTGTTTCTTGACATAGAAGGAGCTTTCAATAACGTCTGCCCCAATGCCGTTATAAAGGCCTTCTTGGATCTCGATCTTGATGCAAATCTGGTGGGATTCATTGCGCAACTACTGAAGACACGTATCATCACGTCCACTTCGGGAAATGATCACGTTGAAATGGTAGTGAAAAGAGGCACTCCACAAGGTGGCGTATTATCTCCCCTCATCTGGAATCTGGCACTCAACACGCTGCTACGGCGACTGGACCAAACGGGTAATAGGGTGATAGCTAATGCTGATGACATTAATATCGCAGTCTATGGGAAGTACCTGATAACACTCACAGAACGGGTGATCTATTCGCTTAATGTTCTGTCTCAATGGTGCTGCGATTTTGATCTTGCTGTTAACCCCGGCAAAACGGAGGTTATGCTCTTTACTCGGATATACAAGATCCCGATTTTTACTGCACCTAGGCTGAATGGCATTGTGCTCAGTGTAAGTAAAAGTGTGAAATACCTTGGGGTGATACTTTACCCCAAACTTCAATGGAAGGCAAACATTGCCGAAAGAGCTCGGAAGGCGACCTGTGCGCTCTATCTCTGTCAAAAAGCTCTAGGACCAAGATGGGGCCTTCAGCCTCGGATCATCTCCTGGCTCTATAAGCAGTTATAGAGCCAAATATTTTCTATGGTGCTGTGTTTTGGTGGCCCGCTCTTGAGAGATTGGTCAACCAAAAGCCTCTTGACAAAGTCAGGAGAACAGCCGCCATTTTGATTACTGGGGCTCTTCGAACTACTGCGACAAAGGCTCTGTATGCTCTTCTCCACTGGTTACCCACCAAACTTCTGGTATTGCAACAGGCTAAATGCTGTGCAGCCAGACTTAATGCCCTCTCCCGCTGGCTAAGGCTGGACATAGGGCACTCTAAGATTATTGATCGGGATGTGCCACTGCCATCAATGGTGGACTACATCTCTTTTACTCCCGCTCTGGACCACGGGTTTCGGATCCATATTCCAAATAGGGAGATATGGGTCCGTAACGAAGTGGTTGTGGGTGGTACTGTTGACATCTACACCGATGGCTCGAAACTGGACGACAGAGTCGGTTGCGGAATCTTCTCCATTAGTCTTGGCCTAAGACTCTCCCTCAGACCCCCTGACTACTGCAGTGTCTTTCAAGCCGAGGTAATGGCCATTCTGAAAACATCCGAAATAGCGCTCAGGGACGATCTTTCTGGTCATGCTATTCGGATATTTTCGGACAGTCAGGCGGCAATCAGGGTGCTTGTGGTGCATATAGTACATCTAAGCTAGTCCTTAGTTGTCGCTCATTACTGAACACTTTATCAGAGCGATCACAGATTGACCTGTTTTGAGTCCCTGGTCACAGGGATATCCAGGGTAACTGTGAGGCCGATGATCTCGCTAAACAGGGCATATTGCTTCCTAATGTCTCCTCGCTACCAGACGTTGGAATTCCTCTGGCAACGGGGAAAATGGCCATAAAGAACCACTTCCTAAATTTGGCTTGCAAATAATGGGTAGATGAAAGTTCCTGCTGTGTCTCCAGACAACTGTGGACTACACTGGGCCTCAAGCGGACCAGGCAGCTGCTCAGACTGGACAGAAAATCCATAAGTATCACGATCTCGGTACTTCGTGGACACTGTCTAATCGGTAGGCATGCTGAAACACTTGGTCTGCCTTTTAATGATTTTTGTCGCAGCTGTGGCTCGGAGGATGGGAAAGAGACCGTTCTGCACCTCCTGAGCCACTGCCCATCCCTGGCTCGAAGAAGACTAAAAATTCTGGGCTCTTCTTTCTTTGGAACTCTTACGGAGCTATCATCTCACTCTATAAGGGACATAGCGAAGTTCATCCGTGAATCCTCATGGTTCTCGGCTGGGTAATGGGAGTCATGCCGCCTTCTTTGTGGTATCACAACGGGCCATTCGTTTGTGCTCAAGTGAGATTCGTCGCTAAATGCTGCCACTCCTTACTAACTAACTAACAAAAACTTTAAAACTTATTAGTCGAAATTTTTATTGGCCTGGTTTTGTTATGAATGTACGCAATTATATTCGTAACTGTGAAATATGCAAAACAAGTAATTCACCAAATTTTTTTACCAAGCCCGAAACGGGAGGAATGATAATATCTGTCTGTCTGTCTTTTCCAACGTCTGTATATAGTCATCTTAAGTCCGTACCTTAGAACTAAGGGAGGAAACACAGGAGCGTTGATATTTCTAGATCATTTGACAAAATTGCACTGGTTATATCCTTTAAAAAATTTACCTCTTTTACTATCCAAACGTTTTTGCTAGAACATATTTTTTATGTGTACGGTATACCGGAGTACATCATAAGTGGCAACGACTCTGAATTTAAAGCTAATGAGCTAAATGCGTTTTTACCAGACTTCGTATAAATCATTTTTATACTGCCTTAAACTTTCCGCAATCGAACGCCTCTGAGCGGGTCAACAGATCGTTGATAGCAGAAGATTAGGCTTACCTGAGAAAAGATCACACCTTCTGGGACGAGAACCTAACCTCCGTAAGTTGCTCGTTAAGAAATACCATTCATCAGTAGTTACAAACTTCACCATATCACGCTGTTTTCCGGCAAGGTATGATAACACATGAAAAAATATAAGAATGCTAAATGAACCAATTTCTCCTCGCTCCAGGGACGACACCTTGTCCTTGATTAGAGATAAAATTAAGAAATGTATTTCTAGCGCTTGCGATAACATATTATTTATGTTTGGATTTCTGTCATGATGAAGATTTGGTTAGTATATTTTTGTTATATTCACATCTTTTTTCAACATATTTCTCTATAATATCACGAAAATAACAGTAGATCAAAAAACAAAGAATAAACAGAAGCTACTTGCAAGCGAAATATAAAGAAACACATTTTATTATTTTAACCATAAATATATATGAGAATTGTTGTCGAACAGTACGGACGTGTTTTGCTTTGCCTCCCAAGTTGTTCACATTTTTAATGAAAAATAACTAACAAAATTAAATAAACCAAATTCAGCAGAAATTAAGCAATATATACCGTCTTAAATCTATCTAGAAAATTTATAAACCTACAAGTTGAAATTAAAATAAAAATAAATAAGCACTTCTCTAATCGATCATTTTTATTTAAGAACAAAAAATACTTATAACTAAAGTTTAAAAGAAATTTTTTGTTTTTACAACAACACCAGCGATAACAACTACTCGTACTGTGTAAAATTTTGGTAAAATAACTTTCAAAATAAACAAAACTGCTTATACATACATACTTTTAAAAGTTAGTGTACTTAAATCAGGGTACGGACTTGCACACTCATGTGCGGCTCATGTACATGAAGAGGAGTTTGCGTGCAAAATAAATAGGCACATGCATATCAATAAGAGCTAATTTTTTTGTGTGCCTACTAAAGGCACGTGTGCAAGTTAAACTTGCTTAGCCACACTTCATGTGATACTAATAAAATGAATGGCACATTTCATGTGCCGCTCTTAAAATGAGTGGTACATGAAGTCACACGATCTTGCACTTTAATATATGTCGAAGACGGAGAAGTACAATGATAACAACAAAAAATCGTAGTGGTTTGTTGTTATTGTATGTGTTGAAGAGTTACCCCTGAGCTGTAAAGGAATGATTCATATTTGGCTTTTAACTTACCGTGATTAAAATGTTTGAATGCATTCATCTGTTAAAAAAATTAATGAAATTAAAACATGAATGCGTTTACAATATATTAGAATTCTTGAATGCCATTCAAAGTAAATGAATTTGAATGAATTTATTATGAAGAAAATTTGTGTGAATTCATTCACTTCACTAACAAGCAAATGCATTAGAATATGAATGGATTTCTTATGAAGATAAACGTCGTGAATGCATGCACTCGCAATCCAATTAAATGAATTAGAATTTGAATGCAACTATTGGGAGGAAAAAAATATAGAAGGCATTCATCTTATTTACAATAACTCGTTTTAGTTAAAAATTCTACAGTGTGTGTTACCACATCGGCTATGGTAAACGCTATAGAAAAGAAAAAGGGTGTAACAAAATTGACGTGATTTTAACATATATGGTGTTATTTTTTAACTATAAGAAATAAAAACTTGAAATTTACGCAGTGTATGTTACTAAGTCGGCTTTAACATAAATTGCAATTGAAAGTAAAATGTATGTTGATAGTTAAGTGATTTGAAATCCTAGAAGCATTTAGGTATATAAAAAATTGTACTCCTAAATATTAAAAAAACAAAACAAAATGTATTTGTAACAGTTTCCACAAAAAACATCAATATGAGTGCAATGACAAAAGTTACAAAATTGACGTGATTTTGACAATTGTTAGGTGGAGATTGTCTACTAAAGCACGAAGCAATTGAATATAAAATAAAAAACTAAAGAGGACGCGATTCATCATCTTTTATACTTTTTTGTAGACATTTATTTGCAAAATATCTTCCTTTATATAAAAAAATAATCAACATTAAATTCAGAACTAACTAATGGGTTAAACATGACAGCCAATTTTATTAGATGTGTTTACTCCCTTGGAATATCCATTTACAAAGCTTAGGGTTTTTTTATTTTATTCAGCTAGTCAATGAGTGGTTTGACGTGCTAAATTCATCCCTAAGTACTTTTGCACTCCTAGCAAAGTAAAATGTATGAATTTAGAATAGTTCTATTAACTCAGTAACTGATTGGAAACCATTAGAAAAGTAACTCCAAATGAACAAAGCAATGTCTACTCCTATTATTTCGAACAAAAAATGTTTGCAGTTCTTTCAAAAATGAATTTTAAATATGTACAAATAATGCGTTGTAAATGCTTTATAAATATGTTAAAGCTTATGATACGTTGTATTTACTAAACCGACGCCTTAATCAGGATGTTTTGGATGTTTTATTGCGTAGTAATAGTTGCTTTTTTTTTTTTTTTTATACATTCTTTATTTACAAGTTTATTTACATGAATATGTACATTTTGAGATTTTATCATCTAGATATTACAGCAACTAATATAATGGAATTATAATAAATTAATAAATATAAATTTGTTTAAATAATTTTAAAGGAAAAAATAAAACAGGGAGAAAACCTTTATATGAACTTATAACAAAAAAAGTCAAATATTGGAAAATTACATATGTTCATGGAATGACTATTATTAAAAATAGTCATCCATAAGTTTATTATTTTCAATTTGGTAATTTTCAGGAGGTTTTATGTAGTTTCAATGCATTCTCTTATGGATAAGAAGAATTTTCAATTTTGTCGCAATACTTATTATTAAGCTTTGTTATAAATTCAAAAATTTGTGTATATTTAGTCTCTTGGTGAAGTAAGAATGTAGGATATCTCCAATGTTTGTTGTTTATTATTTTTAAACATTTGTTCTGTATAATTTGCAATCTTTTTCGGTGGCAATTAGCAGCTGTGTACCAAATTGGGCACGCATAAGTTAGTGACGGTCTGATAATACTTTTATAGATGAGGTTTTTATTTTTGGAGCTTAAGTGGGAACGTCTATTTAATAGCGGCCAAAGAGCTTTCATCGATTTTAGGGCTTTTTGACACATTTGGTCAATGTGTTTTTTGAAGAGTAACTTTTTGTCTAAGATGACGCCAAGATATTTTACATCATCCCTAATATCGATGTTATCGCTCCCAAAGAAAAGTTGGCGTTGTGCAAGTCTTTTGGGAGATTTATTGAACGGGAATATTATGGCTTGTGTCTTGTTGGGGTTGATCTTGATTTTCCATTTGTAAAAGTATTTGTTGCATGCTAAGAGTCCTTTTTCCATTTTTTTTAGAAGTGCACTGGTTAGTTTTCCCGAAGTAATTAGAGCTGTGTCATCTGCATAATACGCTGTTTCCATGTATGTTGGGACTGTGAAGTCCGAGGTGTATATAGAGTATAGTAACGGAGATAGTACTGAGCCTTGTGGAAGACCAGTAGAGATAATTTTTGGGGATGAGCTAACATTATTAACAGAAACCATGAACTTCCTGTTACTTAGAAAATCAGCGATATGTTTACATATGTATTTGGGAACATTAGCTTCTAAAAGTTTAAATAAGAGGCCATTATGCCAAACAGTATCGAAGGCTTTTTCAATGTCTAACAGTATCATACCTGTAGACCGTTTGTTACGTTTGTTTTTAATTATTTTGTTTTTGATTCTGTTTATTTGATGTGTTGTACTATGTTCTTTTTTGAACCCAAATTGCTCACTAGATATGACAGAATTATCAGTAGCAAATTCACTAAGGCGTGTATGAATAATTTTTTCGAAGAGCTTTCCAATATTGCTTAATAAACTGATTGGCCTGTAGCTACCAGGGTTGTTTTTAGGTTTGTTGGGCTTATGTATCGCAATGACTTTGGCATTTTTAAATACAAACGGAAAATAATTAAGTTTGATGCAACTATTAAAGATTACAACCAGTAGTTCAAAAGCTTTATTAGTAAGCTTTTTCAGAAGTAGGTTGGGTATATCATCGAAGCCGGGAGATTTGGAAGACTTAAGAGATGATATCAAACTTGTAATTTCGCTAAGTGATGTGAGGTTAACACTTTAAGATGAGGAAGGCTCGTTCTTGAAGTTGTTTACCTTTGAGTTGACACATTGATCGAAAGAATGTTTGAAGTGTGCTGTAAGATTATTAGCCTTGACAAATGTATTGGCAAGTACTTCTGCCTTCTCGCTGTCCGAAAATATTTTTGTATTGCCAATACTTAAATGAGGGATTTTATTTTTTCCTTTGCCTCGAAGGCTTCTGCTTATTCTCCAAAAAGATTTATCTCCCGGCTTAAGGTTTGAAAGAAGTTGGTTCCATTTCCTATTTCTTTCAGTATTTATATTTCTTTCAATTAGTTTGTTTAAAAATTTAGAGTATTGATCGTAAAAAAGGGATTCGGATTCGTTGGAGGCTCTACGACTTTTCTTTTTGAATGACCTTCTTAATCTTATATATTTAATTATATTTTCAGGTAAAACAGGTTTATTGCTTGGGAACAATTTTGGAGTTGAAAAATCTCTTGCTTCCAAAATAATTTTAATAAATTTATTGATTTCTTCATTAATGGTCTCTGTTGAGTTGTATATATTTGTGTTAAGAGTAATTTTGTTATCAATATAATTTTTGAAGGAATTCCAATTTGTAAGTTTGTAGTTGAAATAACTTGGATCAACTGTGTTGACAGTGGAACGTTTGATTGTGTATAGAATAGGGCGATGATCAGATGGGATCTCATAATCTAAGGCATTTAGGCCAAAGTTGAGTGTTGTTTTGCTGATAACAATATCAAGTGTAGAAGCTTCTCGACCTCGTTGATGTGGATAGCATGTTGGGTCGGACGTATAATAAATAAAAAAGTTACACGTTTGTTGTAAATTGCTAAGAACCCTTCCCGCAGTATTATCCGTGGGGCAATTCCATGATGAATGCTTAGCATTTAGGTCACCAAATATTATGAATTCTTTATTAGTTGAAGTTAATGCTAAAATGTCATTCGAAAAGTAAGAATTATAACGTGGAGAGTAACATGAAGTTATTACAACAGGTTTGCAGTTAACAATTATTTCAATAGAAATGTTTTCAATAAATTTTGTATTCGACACTGAGAGGTTTTTATGTTTAGCAGTTTTATGAATTAAAAGAGCAACTCCACCACCCCCATCAGTTCTGTCATTTCGGTATATAAAAAAATTTTTAAGATATGGTTTGTGAGATTCGTTGAAAAATGTTTCATTTAGCGATGCGATTTTAACATTTTCCTTTTCTAATAAATACTCGAACTGCCTTAATTTAGAGTAGTTAGAAATACCATTGGCATTCCAGTGAAGCATTTTAAAAACATTTGTATTACTGTAATTCATATGCATATTTTACCATAGACATTACCACTTGAATTTGCTGAACTTTTGAAGTGCACTTACAAAGATCTTCCATAGCTGTATTAAATATGTCAAATAACTCATCTACGCTAAAGAGATTGTTGTTTGATTTCAGCTGATTGGCATATGTGTTATTGCGTTTATTACTGTTGTTATTATTGAAGTTGTTGTTGATGTTGTTAGAATTATTTCTGTTTATGTTTGGGAATTCAGTTACGTTATATTGATACTCTCTATGTTGTCTTATATTATTTCTTTGTGAATTTTTTGAAGTGGCTCTTGCCCTTGTTTCTAGGTACAGAGAACGGAAAGGGCAATTAACGTCGTTGGCAGAATGATCAAATCGCTCTTTACCATGTTTTTTACAGTTGAAACAGGAAAAAACTGCAGGCCTTTTTTCAGTAGTATTATATGGACAGTCTTTTGTGTGATGTTCACAGCACAAATCATGCAAGCAGCTTTACGATGGCAGTGTTCTCCACCGTGACCATACATCAAACAATTCCAACATTGAGTTGGTTTATCGTTATTTCTTTGCTTGTACTTTTTCCACGAGATTATCACATTGGAAATCGTTCTTACGTTTTTTAACGAATCTGGGTTAAATGTTTTTCGAGTGAATTGCACTTTATAAACTGCGTTGCTATTTGAGCTAAATTTTGTGTTAACCTCTGTTACATAAGTAGGAATTAAGTTGTAACTTTTTAATTCATCCTTGATTTCATCAGGGTTAACTTTGGGTAGACCGTATAAAAATGTTGTGTACAACCTATTTTCTTTAGAGTTAAAAGAGTGAAACTCCTTTTTGTTTTCTTTTAAAATTTGCAAACAGCAGTTGTATAATTCGATATTTGGGGGGAAAACCTTTGTACCAATAGAGGTACGCTTGTAAATACATTCCTTTCCTAATAAATTTTGAATATCGATGAAAGGTGTGTTAGCTTCAACAACTATCGGTGGAGGTTTATGTTGTTTGACTACCGATATATTTGATACTGGAGCTACGTCCATATCAATGAGATCTGATAAAGAGCTGAATCTGTTGCGTGAGGTGGACGCAATGTTGAAGCGACAGCATAGAATAGTTAGAATATAAAACATGCACCACAAATAAAAAACCAACACAATAAAGAAGTCGAAGATGGAGTAGCCAATGACTCCGAAGAACTTTCTTTACTTTTAATGAATAACGATGAACTCACAGACCTTAACGAATTGGATTCGAATTAAAGTGGTATTCTTTAATATTCAATGGCTTAGCCTTGTAGAATATGAAAGATATGAAAATTCGTTAACATGGCTTGATTTAGTATCACAAGGTCCACTTTAAATACCATCCACGTTGTTCCTTTCTAAGAATAAAACTTTGGAAAGTATTTTTCTAAGGTAAATGATTTGAATACATTAAACATCTGCAAAGTACGCCTACATTGATTTGCTGGTGAAAGTTAAGGCGTTTTTCTTTAAATGTCAAATTTATTTTCCCACAGGCCATTTAAACAAACGGCTTAAAATTTAGGAAGCAAAGCAGCGAATATATGGGTAAAAATGATTAAAATCAACTTTCAGGTACTTATTGCAGCGAAGGTTTAACAACAGCACAACAATTAGTGGTCAGTAAACTTAATAATCTTTCAGGCGATAATCGAAATTTACTTTAAAATTAAAAACGAAAATCACATCTTTCTTATGAACTTTTTTCGCCATTTTTAATAACATTTTTCTCTTTTAGATTTCTATTTTTTAAATCTTCAACCCCTTTAACAATGACGTTTACGACAACAATCAATTTAACAAAGATGTTGAATAATCTAACGGACAACTGCCGGTTGCCCTTATTATGCCTTCAAGGAGCTAGTAGAGAATGCTGATATTTTTTTTATCCTATACAATTACTTGCTAGATCTTTCTGCAAATAAAGTTAATAAAATAGAACTATCAAATGCCATTTGTGTTTTGGATGAAGCCTTAAACATTGAAAAATATGTGAAGAATCAGCTTATGTACAAATTATGTCTACCAATATTCTATTGGCCATTGAGGCACCACTTATATCATGAAGGCAATGAGGTCAGGAGAAACACAGGACGCTAGTGATGATTTTACTTTACATGGCTTAGCGTTGCTCAAGAAAATGCATCCGATAAACAAAGACCAGTACAAAAATAATTTTTCGTTGTTAAACTTAATACTTTAATTGAACTAGCAACAAGTATACTGCTGGATACACTTATTACTGAATATTTACAAATCCACAATTGTTTATAGTTGTATATTAAACGTACTATGCCAAAGCTTATATACACTTCACCATGTATGTAAATCTAGTTTAGTTAAGTAACTCCAATCAAAAACAAAACAACAACAAAAATATTGAGGTGACATAGAACTAAAAAATTTTTTAAATAAAACCGTCATCGGCTCTCAATGAGCTTAGCAGTTTTAAAAAAAATTGTATTTCCTTAAAAATCTCTTCAAAAGCTTTAAAATTATACCTATATTGATTTAAAAAAATACGGAGCACAATCGGAGGATATGCGCTTGCGCCAATTTTTTCACTTGATGTTTTTTTTTAATCTCTGTTGCCTTATACGAGGGCTGCTATATATATATTTCTGGCCTGGCAACACTGAGTGCTGCCAAGTGCAATCTGACATTTCCATTTGAATGTTTGTCATTTTTAAGCATAATCGTACTCAAAACGTTTTGATGTACGACCATTATTTGTGTTGTTTACAGTGACTTGAAAAAAATAATATAGAAAAAAATGGAATTAACTCGTGAACATTTTCGTGCCATAATTTTTCACAACTTTCGACGTGGATTATCACGACAAGAGTGCATTGATGAACTTAAGTCTTTGTATGGCGATGAAGCACCATCCTATAGCACTGTGTAAAAGTGGTATAATGAATTTAATAGTGGCTGAAGCTCGCTCAAAGACGAATTCCGTTAAGGTCGTCCAAAAACGGCTGTTGTGCCAGAGAAAATTGATGCCGTGCGTGAACTAGAGACATCCTTGGAAATTTCTTCCACCAGCATACATTCGATACTGCATAAACACCTGGCCATAAAAAAGGTTTGTTCTCGTTGGATTCCGCACAATTTGAAAGTCGATCAAAAAAAGGCTCGTGTCGATTGGTGCAAAGAAATGTTGCAAAAATACGATTGCGGTGCTTCAAAAGACGTTTATAAGATCGTCACAAGTGACGAATCATGGATCTATGCGTATGAGCCCGAAAAGAAACAACAATCGACCGTGTGGGTCTTCAAAGACGAGCAAAATCCAACGAAAGTTGTTCGTGGAAGAAGCACTTCGAAGCAAATGGTCACCTGTTTCTTCGGCAAAACTGGTCATGTGGCGACTGTTCCGCTTGAGCAACGTAGGACGGTCACTTCTGAGTTTTACACTACAATTTGTTTGCCTGAAGTCATCGGAGAAATTCGAAAAACCAACAAGAGAAGACGTCGTTGTTCACCATAACACTGTGAGCTCTCACACATCGGCTCAAACCAGAGCGTTTTTAACCGGCCAAAACGTCGAACTAATGGGTCATCCGCCGTACAGCTCTGACTTGGCACCCAATGACTTCTTCTTGTTTCCGCACATCAAGTAAAAAATGTGTGGTCAACGATTTTAGTCGCCAGAAGTAGCTGTTGAAGTTTTCAAAAACCATGTTTTAGAGGTGTCTCAATCGGAGTGGAAAAAGTGTTCGACAACTGGTTTGAGCGCATGCAAAAGTGTATAAATTATTCTGGAGAATACCTTGAAAAACAATAAAACCATTTTTGATTATAAATATTTTCACTTTACTATTAGGCCAGAAATATAAAGAGTAGCCCTCGTATATATATATATATATATATATATATATATATATATATATATTTTTTTTTTTTTCTTTTTTGATTAGAGTAACTTCATTGTTTCAAATACCTTAAAGAAAATGCACCGATCTTGCTGATTTTCAATAGCAACTCTTTCGACACTATGTCTGATCGATTGGCGTATTTTTTATTTTCTGTAGCTGATCTAGCGCCTTGGATAACTTGATTTCAACACGGACAGGCGAACATCGATCAATCGACTTCGCTATGCATAAGAAGTCAGAATATATACTTTTTAGAGTCGGTAATAGACATTGTAGGAATTACAAACGGAATGACAAGATTAGATATACACTTTTTCCCTTTTTGTGGCGAAGGGTATAAAAACAACAAATTCTTATATGTATGTTTAATATATTCTACAATATAATTCCAAAAAGTGTTTTCTCTTTCTACAAATATTCAATATTTTTAATCATTTTGTTTTATTATTAAATATTTTTTTACATTCTTCTTTATTTTTTGACGTTTTGCTTTATATTTTTCAGAGCAAATTTAGATCTTTTTCGCCCCAATCACTTGTTGTTGACACGAATTGAAAACAAAAACTTGCTTTCTTATATCAGTACGCCGCGCAGTGGCACATATTTTGAGAAGGCGGCCACAAATCATTTTTTGTGGTTACCGATCTTAGTGTTTTCTTACTCATTTGAAAGTAAATACCAGTGAACCTAGAGGGGCAAAAATTAATAACTCCGTTCCAACTATAACACACTGAACAGGGTGATCCAAAATAGACCTTTCGAATATTTTGTTAAAATGAATGTTTTTTTTTTTTTTTTGTAAATTCTAATTTTCAAATTACTATAGCTTTTTTGTTTTAAAGGATACCAAGTCAAAATAAGTTTTCTTTTACTATGAAATTTGTTAGTTATCAGTGTTACCAAAATAAAGTCATTAAGTTTTTTAGAAGTTGTTAAATTTTTTGTTATAACTTGCGATGAAATCTAGTAATATACAAATGCACTATATTGTACCCATCACATTTGCAAAATCTAAATATTCAATGAAATTTTGCTTACGCATTAGAGTTGGAAGTGGCAAAAATATTATAAAACAATAAGACCATAAATACTTATGAATCCAGAGTATTAAAATAATTAAAAGGAAAGTAATATAATAATACCTGAATGTATATGTTTATTATGACATTCTTTCGAATGTAAGTTTTATTATCACATAGGGAATGTTAGCTAATTTCTTGCTTAATTGAATATCATAATTTTGTACAAATTAACACAAACAAAATTTTAATTTGCTTTTTAAGAATTTCTGCTACTATGCAATATTGTAACTTCACTTTAATTGACCTACATTTTGCAATAATAATAAATGTTAATTCAATAAGTTGTAATTTTCCTTTTAATAATTTTTGCAAATATGCAAAATTGTAATTTCACTTTAAGTGACCCGAATTTGGCAATAATAAAAATTGCTAATTCAGTATTAATAATAAATAATAATATGTCAAAAATATGTTACAAAATAAGAAGTTTGTAATTTTATTTTTAGTTTTTAATTGAACTCAAATAAAGCTAGTCGTAAAAACAAATATAATAAAAAATATTTTTTTTTGAGTTTTGCAAACACGCAAAATTATAACTTGCGTCCGAGGCAAAAATTAGCCTTTAAAAACTCGGTTTTGGTCCCTTAGTAGCGTAAAGCAAACCGGTAGCATTACGTGCCAGCCTTACCGAAGGCTCAAAGTGTGAAAAAAGTGACTCTTATCCTCAAAATCCATAGTTAAAAAACAAGGAGTGAAAAAATAGAAGTCGTTATGAAAAGTAAACTAAAAATCCTTTGATAAAAATCGAGGAACAACGAAGTTATAATAAGAAGTGAATTATCCTTAAAATAAAAATTTAAGAATCCTTACATAAAAGCCGAGGACGAAAGAAAAAGAAGTTGTAATAAAAAGATAAAAGTCATCAAGCAAAGGCTAAGGACGAAAAAAAAAGTTGTTATAAAAAGTAACTATTTTAATAGAAATAAAGAAGAAAACAATTATTTATTTAATGCTTAAGATAAAAATTAAAAAGACGAACTCAAAGTGACAGCAAGGAAAAGATATAAATTTATAAAGTAACTTCAGTTAAGAATATCCAAAAACGAAATAGTGAATTATATGCTACATTCATCTTCTGGACTCAACAGTGAGAAAAACGATAATCATCAAAATCATCAATCCTGCATCAGCATCAAGAGAAGTCACCGAACTTACGCCACCAAAGAAAATAAAGAGAAACAAGGTAGCAATTAAAAATTATTTTTATTTAAAAAAAAGTTATTAACAATCTTTAGTTCAGAAAAGAGCATCAAAAAATTACTTAATAAAAAAAACACAAAATTTTAGTTAATAATAAAAGTTTTATTTTCTCTACTAAAATTTTATAAATAAATTATTAGAACCATCGAAAAAACTCGGTTCGAATAAATTTCTTTGTCGCTCGTAACAAAATAAATTGAAGTAAAATTGCCTTTAAAGTATTATAAAATTAGAAAATAAAGATCGCAAATCAAAATAACTTAATTAGACCCCCTGTGCTTCCTCAGAAACCTAATCCAGAATCTCTACTGAAGTTCTAAGAAATCAAGGCCCGCAAGCAGTACAAGCTATACTCAGTCCCGATGTGGACTTGATCGACGCTAGAGATCAGGTAATTAACAACGAACTTAGAAACAACTTAATTGATTTAGACAGAATACTCGAAGTGGTAAAATTATCTGGACAACCAGGCGAGTTCCGTTCATGGAAAAAAGGCGTAGATAGGATCCTTAAGATCTACGAACAAATAAAGGGAATACCAAAATATTTTGGAATTCTGAGCACAATTTGAAACAAGATAATTGGAAATGCGGACATAGCGCTGGAGTCATACAACACGTCTCTAAGCTGGCCTGCCATTTCAAAATGTGCTATAACACATTATGGACGTGAGAACCCCAGATGTCAGCGCTGGTTCAAGGAAAAAAAAAACTGTTTCTGAATTTTACCAGGACGTGTACACACACCTTTCCCTTATTTTAAGCAAGATAGGAAGTTAGATACGATTAATGAATCGCTCATATTACTAACAAAATCAAATGAGCAAAGGCCCTTGACACTTTCGTCAGAGGTTTGGACGGAGAATTACCACAACTTCTAGAAATGAAAGAGCCTGTTGACCTACCTCAAGCTCTACATCTGTGCCTAAAGTTAAAAAAACCAAAGTTATAGGACAAATCATGCGTACAGCCCAAACAAACATCAACTTCCAAAGTTACCTCTCAAAAAAAAGAAAAATCACAATCCAAATCAAAAACGCCCATTTTATCCTCAATTGGCTTACATGCCACAAATAGGCCAACAGGGATGGCAACCTAGATATTATCCCTTCCTACATAACACTTACAATGGAAGTAGACCAAAGCCTACGCTCAAGACATATTAACTACATGAGCCGACCCTTTTCAGGTAAAAGGCCCCCTTCGGTACTAAACCAACAAAGAAAGATTCAAAGAACATTCCATATAAATACTGAAAGTAGCCCTAGCGATAAGGACTATTCAGAATCAACCGACGTTTATTTTTTAGCTTAATGAGCTCTTCGTTACCCTATTTCGAAGTGCGAACGGAGAGCGGAGAAACGAAAAATTAACTTATACACCAAAAATTGGTGGCGAAATCAGAGCTGAATCAAATACTCCAGTTTATACAAGATCTTGCCCGTATCCTGCATCTTTAAAAGCAAAAGTTGAAAAACATGTAAAAGCACTTTTGCATGATGGCATTATTAGACCATCAAGATCACCGTACAATTCACCGGTGTAGATTGTTCCAAAAGAAAAAAAACAGATTCAGCGGTTAATAAGCAATACCGTATGGTGATCGATTATCGCAAACTAAATGCAATCACGATCGCAAATAAATACCCTATCCCCGAAATAGCAGAGGTTATAGCGCAGCTTGGCAACAGTTAATTTTTCTCAGTACTTGACCTAAAAAGTGGTTTTCACTAAAAAAATCTAATATTAAGAAAATAGGTTTTTTAACAAACAACGGCAAATACGAATTCACACGTTTGCCGTTTGGCTCAAAAAATGCCCCATCCATTTTCCAACGAACTTTTGACGATATATTGCGAGAATTCATAGGAGACTGTTGTTAGGCCTATATTGACGATATAATAATATTCTGCAAATCAGAGGTAGAGCACTTCCAACATATAAGAAAGATTTTTAAAACGATGGAAGATGCCAAAATTAAGGTACAACTTGAGAAATGTAATTTTTTTTAAAAGTATGTAGATTTTCTAGGCTTTGTTATATCCGAAAACGGCGTAAAAACCAATCGAGTAAAAGTAAAGGCTATAGCGAATTTTCCACAACCTGGAACTTTGAAGGAACTCCGCAGTTCCCTAGGTGTGTCAGGGTGTTACCGACGTTTTATAAGAGATAACGCAAAAATTGCGAAACCCTTGACATCCCTTTTAAGAGTGGAAGGAGGTCGAATCTCCAAAAATAAATCAGCAACTGTAAAAATTTCTCTGAGCAAAGAAGCAGTAGAATCTTTCAACAAAGTAAAAAATTCGCTAATGTTTGAGGACGTTGTTCTCGCCTACCCAGACTACTACTTTGAACTAGTAACTGATGCCTCCAAGTTTGCAATTGGCGCTATTCTGTCTCAAGATGATAAGCCCATAGCGTTTATATCAAGAACTCTTAATAAAGTGGAAGGAGATATTAGCCATCATCTTGGCTTTAAATTCACTCAGGAACTACTTGTGCGGTTCGGTTAAGGTCAAGATCTATACAGATCATCAACCACCAACATATGCGCTTAGCAACAAAAACCACAACAGTAAAATGAAAAGATGAAAATCAATTTTTTAGGAGTATAATTACGATTTGTTTTACAAACCCGGTAAAACAAATATAGTTGCGGATGCTTTGTCCAGAATACCGCTACAGGAATTACTTCTTAACACACTACCAATAGCCACATATTCTGACGAGACCTTATCGCACGGCTGAATACTAAGCGTAGAGGCTCCCATAAATGCATTTAAAAATCAGATATTTCTAAAAACAGAAGTAACTTCAACGTACGAGCATCAATTTAAAATTGTATTTCCAACTTACCAACGATATATAATTAAGGAACCAAATAATTCCGAAGAAACACTCACCTCTATTTTAAAACGCTAAATTATATATTTATTTAAAACATAATAAGAAAAATTCAGCAAGTGTACCCCTTCATTTCAAGAAATACAGAATAAGGTTCACTCAAGTAGAAGTAGAAGATGTGGTAGACAACCAACATCAGGAAGATATAATAGTTAGATTTCATAATAGAGCACACAGAAACGTTAAAGAAAACAGAACTCAAATTTTATAAAATTATTATTTTCCTGCTATGGCGAACAAAATAAAAAAATTATTAAAAGTTGCAAACTGAATAAGTACGATCGGCATTCGCCAAAAATAGAAATACAAGCTACACCCATTCCTAAATATCCAGGTCAGTTAGTTCACATGAATACACTACTGATGGGAAAACCTTAGTTTTGACAGCTATAGATAAGTTCTCAAAATATGCAATGGCAAAACTAATCAATTCAAGAGCAGCAGAAGATATAAGGAAACATTTAAGAAACATACTTTTTTCCATGGTACCAGAGTCAATAGTGTTTGACAATGAGAAATCTTTCAACTCTGACTCCATTAATTTTATGACAAATAATGAGTTAGGAATTTCGATTTTTAGAACTGCCCCATATACTAGTTGCTCCAATGGTTTCCACCTGACCATTCCACTCTACACAACAAGAAATTATGCGACGCCTTCAGGTTGAAAAAACGCACCGTACATTTCAGGAATTACTGGACAGATCGGTAAAAAAATAAAATTATTCCATTCATTCAGCAACCGGACGAAGATCTTTAGAAGTGTTCTTCGGACGACGTGTAAGCAGCGATCCCCAATTGCTGGAAAAAGATAAGAATGATACAATTAGGAAACTTTCCGAAAAAAAATTTACTGACCTAACTTATCACAATTTAAAAAGATTTCCGCCAAAGGAATATAAGCAAGGAGTAGAAATTTTTTTAAATTAAATAGAAGAATCAGAAATAAATTGACTGCCAGATACATAAAAGAAATTGTGGCAGAAAACTATAATACAACTGTAAAGACACAATCCAGTAGAATTGTGCATAAAAATTATATTAGACAATCTTAGAAATAAAAAACACTTAAATTCATTTGTTTTACTTTACAGGATTAACAATGCGAACTTCAATGATAATTTAAACTTTGGTCACGGTAATAAACGCTCAACAACTTCATATTCCCGACCTGTCTAACAATAACGGTTATATAGCCATAAAAATAGGAGAACAGAAGACTATAAGAAATTACGACAAGGTAATTCATTTTATTAACGTGACCACATACGGCAAGACCATTCTTTTAATCTCTGAAAACATAAAGACTCTGAAAACCACAACATATGCGGACAAAAGACTTTTGGATACTATTAAAAAAACGTTATACTATTTAAAACAAAAATAAGCAGCCTTCATGTACATTCGAAACAAAAGCGAGGACTGATAAATATTTTAGGAAAAGGACTAAAGTATATAGCAGGATCTATGGCCAGTGACGACGAGAAAGCCATACACGAAACATTAACAAACATACGAGAAAACTAACGTAACACCAACACGACACTGAATGTATTAGTACACATCAATACAGGTATGACAGAGGAGATCAGAAATATCACAACTCATATCAGTAGACAACAGACACTCATTAGTAAATACATAATCAAGTTTAAAGACGATTCACAGAAGAGAACACAAAGTTTGGAGGACGAAGTAGAATTTATCGAACAGATATACAGAATTGACAACGATATATCCCTCCTACGAAACCACATCAACGCCATTGGACAGATAATTTTATCCTGTAAATTAGGCATAATTCCTTCAGATATACTTATGGAAAAATAAATAAATTTTATCAGCGACTATGACAGTTATAGCAAAATGAAAGTTGCGGTTATTGCCGAAGATAATAACATTATTCTAACATTGTCCCTATTCCAAATACCGCGAACAAATCTTTAGTCTGGGATACATATGAGATATTAATAGATAATGATACTAAAATCTTTAGTAGGAATATTAAAGATGACTTAGAAAAAAATCTAGTAAGTATAGAAAATAAAGGCATGGAAAATATTTTAAGGTTCGAAGAAGTACAGTGCGACATAAAATCAGGACACGAATCCTCTCCATAAAAGGTTATGTCAGGAATTATTACCCAAGAACAAGGAACATTTCTTATTAAGTTTGAAAATTGTAATGTAGCTACTTTAAATACAACATATGCTAATATTAATATAAAAATTCATGAAACCCTTATTATGGACAATCTAATAACAAAAAAGAAAGATGTAAATAAAATAGATCTTAAACTTGAAAGCATATTTGTAAACCAAATCAACAACAAAGATAACATAAAATTGTTAATTAATAAAAACAAAAATACACATATAATAAGTTTAAGCTCAGAAATTATAATAATATCAATCTTTATCCTAACAATATTAATTTTCTATTATAATAAGGTAAGTATAAGCAATAAGTTTATATTTTAAGGGAAAATGTTGCAAGCAGTACAAATATAAATGAACCCTTTCTCCAGCTTACAATAAAAGAACTTAAAACCCCCGTCAAGCCACTACGATTGTGGACAATCGACTTAATTTGCTTTTTAAGAATTTCAAGTAATATGCAATATTGTAACTTCACTTTAATTGACCTAAATTTTGCAATAATAATAATTGCTAGTTTAATAAGTTGTAATTTTCCTTTTAATAATTTTTTGCAAATATGCAATATTGTAATTTAACTTTAAATGACCCGAATTTAACAACAGCACTTATTGTCATTTCAGTATTAATAATAAATCACGCCACCTTTTTAATATGTTAACAGACACGCAAAATTATAACTCACACAAAAGATGTGCGCACACATTGCATGGGATGATCTATACCTAATTATTCTTCGTACCTATTTATTTTTGCAGCAAACCGAAAGAAAAAAAAAATTCAAGAAAGAAGTCTTCAGCTAGGCCTTAGAATTGACCAACATAAATAAGGAGAAAAAAATTCCACTGAAGAAAATACTGCAAGAAGATTTTTTCCGATCTAAAAACTGCAGCATCTATCACAGGTGTAGATTACGCAAATAAAACAGCTTCACTTTACAATAAAAAATACTCCTGAAGATATATGGCTTCCATGGTTCATAAAATTTTGTATATTGGGGAACAAATCATTCAACATAATTTGCAACCAAAAGGAGATCTATCTGAAGAAGCGCAAAAAAAAACAAAAACTTCGCGAACATAGCACAAGAAAAATGTCTAGATGTTGGACTAATGAAGACCTTATCACCATTTTGTTGTGGACTTCAGATCCATATATGTCTAACATTCGATAAAAATGGAAAAAAGCTCCAGTCGAATTAGAAGAGGAGGCTAAACAACTATTAGAAAATGAAAATCAAAGCTATTTAGAAGAAATTTTTACTTAAATTGCTTAATATATTGTGGCTCCTTGATTTGAATGTATACGTATTTATGTAAACTAATTAATATTTATTTAATAAATTGTTATATAAATATTTAAAAATAAAATAAAAATTTAACTTAAGCAAGATTTTTTCATTAAAACTTTTTGCTACTAAAAAAGTTTTAACTTTTGAAAAATGTAAAATTTTTTATTTCAAAAGGATGTTTAAAAAAACCAACCATTGGCCATTCTTGCTTTTAAATTTAAAAACATTACGGGGGCTAAAATTTGGTGTTTCCTGACAAGATTTTATTTACAAAACTATTAATAATTATAACTTGTAACAATAAAAATAGAACATACATATGAAAAAAAATATTTTTAATGTTTTAACACTTGTCGTTTATACTTAACTTCAATTAATAACGGCAACGAATATTAAACTATTCGTAACTTTTTTTGTTGTTGGTCGACTTTTATGTTTTTTTATCAAAAATTAAAGTTTAAAAATTCCGATTCAATCAAAAGTGCGCCGATGATGTCAGGGCGAAATCATGAACCAGGTTGTGGCAGTGACGAATTTATTCAATTTCGCTATTGCAGAAAATGTCAAACTTTATATAAAAAAATTTACGTTGATTTTTTATATATGGAGTTTACCATTTCCTACGACGCTGAAAACGAACTGCCACCACCTGGTACATTATTTTTCCATGGATGACCTATTATCCTTATTGGATTTGCCTTGGTAAGACACAAAAAAGAATAAAGTAAATAAGAAAGTTTCGGAAAAAATCGCGAAGTTTTTAAAATCTAGTATATGTATGTATATTAAGTAAGTACTTAATAAATTAAAAGCAATTAACAATAATAACGCAGATAATAGTAAAAAATTAAACTTTTAAAAGAATGTGCAAATAAAAATATTGGCGGAAACGCATAATTTACTTTAAATTAACTTCAATTTAGATTTATAAATCATTTAAGCTGCTTAAAGAGCCAAAAAAGTCGGGTGTATGCAGAAGAAAAACTATCTCATTCTTCCGCATCCCCTGAAGCGTGGTAATAGAGCTTATAATCTTTAGCCTAGTCCAAGACACTCTTAATAGTGCTCAATACTTTAGTGATAATTCATTTTAAACTCCTAAATTATTCTTCCATAGTTTTCGATTTGTAATAAAAAGAGTTTTGTTCTATAAGTCCTAAGCTAAACGCTTGTTTTAACATCTGAATGTTAACTGAAATTAAGCAACAGTCTTAAGAACCCCGGTGAGATACAAGTGATTTTCTTTTATCTTCCGAAATCGGAAATATAAAAAAATAAGTTATTTAAAAAACTAGAGGCCCAATTAAAGTTTTGTATATTTACTGCCCTATTCATAAAAAATTTATAACTTTTAAATGTGTTTTGTGACAAATTTTTAATTTTAATTTTTAAAATTATTTTAATATTTTATAAACACGGTAGTTACAGTTTGAATATTCGCCAAATTGACTTTTTAATTGTAACGACTTAAAATATATTATTTGTCTACACTTATAAAAATAAACATATAAACAGCTGCAGTTTGAAATTTTTATTAAATTAAACAAAAATTTAGTTGAGCTTGTTACTTTATCTCGAAGTGGGAACATCTGTGTGCGAGCAGATTTTCCTTCTTTAAAAAAGTAAGGTTATAATTAAAGACGCATCGCGCACGTGTTTTTTCAACTGGCACTTAATAGTGTCCACCGTTCTGACCAATTAAAATAATTTTCTATACAAATATCCTGTTCATGATTTAGGTATAGGTCAATGTGCAGTTCCTGGAGAGAAGTTACATATATCTTAAAACTTGTGGGATACCCTGGCGCTGCCATTAAAATTCAGATTAAAAAAAAATAATTTAATACTTATTGAGCCTTTTTTCAACAACAGTAAGAGGAATAGAAACAACATAAAACAGAAGAATAACTTAAGACTATAATCTATTACGTTAATTAACAATAATTTATTTCAGCTTCAAGCTTTGTCTTTGGAATGGAATAAAAATTAAATAGTACAAAATACATAACACAAAAAGCAGTACGCCCTTGGTCCTGAGGCTTACATAATTAGAGAGATAATCTCTTTGAATAAACTTAATTCTTAATGAGACAAAAATACTAAATAATACCAAATTAAAAAATCAAAGCAGACGAAAAATCACAAAAAGAGAACTACAAAAAAAAGTACACCTGGTACTCCCAGAGGAACCAGGTGTACTTTTTGTAAAAAACTAAAGCAAGTGTTAACATTTACATTCAAATAAGGCGTTTCTTCGTTGGTTAAACCTACAGGTGTTGATTAAAAATGTCTCTAAAATAGTCATTGTCATGAAGTGAAAGTCTAGTAATAAACCTTTTTAAAATGTCACAAATATAGAGACCATTTGAACTAAATTTTGACTGACTATAATCATATTGATTAGAATATCGTTTATTGACTGAATTGTAGTTCTTTCTTACACAATATCTCAAAACTTTGCGATCCAGTATTTCTATTTACTTAATTATGCTTGGCGATATACTAAACCATGTCGGAAATCCATAAAGAAAACATGGCCTTTACTTGTTTTGTGTAATAAACTTTATTTAATACATTTCTGGCATGACTATTAAACTTCATAAGATTGTTAAAATTAATTCCAAGATATTTAAAATTTGTATTAAAAATAATTTCAATTTCGCCAAGTAAAAGTTTTAGTTTTTTACTTTTAAGTACGAAAAAATATTTAAATTTTCCAGAAGCATTATGAAGACAGAAAGCTTTAGACTTAGAAGTATTTATTTTTACCTCCCAATCATCATAAAGACGTTTTACCACCATGAGATAATTGTCGACTTGCTTTAAGTCTCAGTAGCGGATTCATTATGGGAATAAAGAAGAGAATCATCAGCGTACAACAGAGTAGTAGAATTTGATATGACATGAGGAAAATCGACCCTGAGCACAGCACAGATAATACTCTCGAAATGTGATAACTTACCGTTGAATTGAACACAAAAGATCCTCTTATCAAAGAAGCTTTGAACAGTTTAATAGTAGGAGCGGTAAATCCTATTAGAATTATTTTGTAAATAATTCATGCATGATATAACGCCTTTTCCACAGCGGTAGTACAATATCGCCGACGGAGATTGGAAATAATATTATTCTGAAATTTAGTTAAAGCGTCAACTGTAGAGTATCCACTTTAAAATCCAAATTGCAATTTTAGAATATATGATAAATTTACTTCCAGGCTTATTTTATCCTGAATATTTTTTTCAAATAAATTACCTAAATTAGAAAGCAATGAGATGGGGCGTAAATTGTTTAAATCAATAAAGTTTATCCTCTTTTGGAAGGGCATAATCGTTGAAGCTTTCCAAAGAATTCAAAACAATGAATTATTTAAGCAATTGTAAGATATTTAAGAGCGCTAGTTGGTAGTTTTTTTTTAGGAAATAATTAGAAATATTATCTAAGCCACAAGATTTTTTATTGTTGATATCTCTAGCATGTGCTAAAACTTCGTTTAAAGAAGTGAGACTTTCACAATTTTATGTATTGATAGCTGAAAAACGTGATGAAAATAAATTTTTATTATCGGGCAAATTATAAAGAGTAAAATTTATGGTTTCAAAAAGTACTGAAAAATCACGGTCAGGACTAGATTTATTATAAACTTTTGCAAGATGTTCCTTCAATATAGCTTATTTTAATGAATCATCTTCAATAATTATACCATCCGCAGAAAGGTTTTTAAGATGCCTATTTTCTTATATACTACAATTCTATAAACTTATTGGTGAGCAGTAAGTGCAGCCTTAATATTTTTAAGTTTCAACTTAAAAATGTTTGATTGCTCTTCCGCTACTTTTCTCTTAATAATGATATTTAATAAATGTATTTGTTTAGATAACAGTATGTACTCCGAATCTGGTCGATTAAGGGTTCTCTAAATGTTTGCTTTTAGTTTTTTTGCCAACTATATTTAATTTTAAATAAATTCCTAAAACTCTCAAAAATTATTAATTCAATTTTTTCCGAATGAATACTTCATATTGCATTTATAGTGTTTGAAATTTCATTAATATAGTGGTCAATTTCGACATTTGGCAAAATTTTATCCATTGAAGGAAAGTGATCGTTTATACGATTATTTATATAAATTTTAAATTGATTCCAATCTGTGTTTCTTAAAAGAACTAAACGTTGAACGTAGATTAATAATCACAAAATTTTTCTATTTTCTTTTCTAAAGATGATGCCTCGGGTTCACACAAAGTTTTCGATGTTTCTAAAATCTTACGAATTATTGGTGGCTTTGAAATAGATAAATGAGTATTTTCATTCGATTTTTGAAAAATGCTATCGAAATGTCGATTTTTTTTAACAAAATTAGTGTTTATGGCATTACTAACATTGATAGATGTTCTCTGTTTTCTTTCTAAAGCTTGTAACTGAATTCTTCTCCTTATTTCCACATATTCTTTGTAAGCAGGACAGCCTTTGAAACTGGATAGATGATCACACTGTTTGCAATTATTACAAAAAGGTAAATTATCTTTGTCTGAAACAAATTTACATATCTCAGGAGCATGAGATTGATCACATTTAACCAGGAATATGGCCGATTGCAGTTACGCGAAATATGGCCCAATTTTTGGCAACGATAACATTGAACTTTATAAATATTTAATTGCTACTAAAGTAATCAAGAAAAGGCCGGTGTCAATATTGTGTTTTTTAGAAAAAGAAGTAGACTATTATGTAACTGACTCAGTTGTATTTGAAACAATATCAGCTTTAATTATGTTGATATCTGTTTTAAAATATTAACCCCTAAGTACTGTACTAGATCGCGTTTGTTCAACCGGTGCACAGTGGCACGTATTTTGAGAAGGCGGCCAAAAATCATTTTTTGTGGTGACCAATCTTGTCTTTTATTAATCATTTGAAATTAAATACCAGTCAACCTCGAGAGGCAAAAATTTAGAAATCTGTTTCAACTATAACACACTAAACTGGGTGATCCAAAATAGACTTTCCGAATATTTTGCTAAAATGAATTTTTTCTTAGTAAATTCTAGTTTTAAGATGACTATAACTTTTTTGTTTTAAAAGATATCAATTCAAAATAAATTTTCTTGAATTATGCAGTTTGTTAGTTGTCACTGCTGGCAAAATAAAATCATTACGTTTTTAGAAGATATTAAATTTTTTGTTTTAAAAAGGTCAAAATTCTTCATAAGCATAACTCCCTCCTGTCAAACCACGTCAAAAAGATATTTCTCTGTGTTATTGCACTTTGCGCCGACAAGCGTTGTACGTGTTGGAAACAGAGTATCTCTCTTGCCTAATACTTAACCTCTTTTAGGCAATTACAAGAGATCAAAGTATCCATGTATGAAATCAGTGAGACTTCAAATGCAGGGATTATAAAAAACCTAAGTGATGTTTGAAAGGACAACTGTCCATTTTATTTATTCTATATTCGGCATAAAAATATTTTTGATAATGTTTTTTTAATTAATAAAAATTTTTTTCTGACCAGTAGTGCAGAACAGCTATGAATATGTCCTGTATTGATTGAAGATTTTAGAAAAGATCAAGGAACTAAAACTGAGTAAGTAAAATAAATAATATATATATAAGTGTATCTCCATATACTCCAAAAATGTAGCAGTGGCAGACAATAACCTAAGCGATTTCCAATAATAATTTTACCTAATTTTGGTCCGTCAATTTTTGAAATGGATGTAAGTCAATACTTTGAGAAAATTCGTACGTTGGAATCAGAAATTCCAACTAACATTGGCTAATGCGGCTGTTGACAAAAAGAATATTTTTACAGAGAGCCAAATAAGAAAATTGATGACGCCAGGTCGAGTTTAGTGAAAATGGAAGGACATATCCACTGCAATATGCTTGCATGCTTCAGGTCCGAGAGCATATAGTCACCTATATAGGAAAGGTTTTTCGTTACTAGCGCACAGCAAATATTTTGACGTGGAAGAAAACATAAAAAAATTATTTTATTAAGTGCCGAATATATTTCCGTGTTCGCAATCTCAATCAACAGCTAAAGCAGCAAAAATCTAAACAGAAGTTGATGAGTTTCGGCAAGCTGCTTAGAATATAAACAAACTGTTTCCCTAGTGCCACTTGATGTAAGATAACATACGTTATATAGAACACGAAAAAGGAAAGTACTATTGATTTAGACTTTTTACAGTATTTGCTTGCTTAAAATTCTAACTTTTTATTTGTTTTCTTCTTTTTTTAGCAAAATTGTTATCCTAGTGCTGCCTAATGTTGGACAACGCACTTTATATAGTACACGAAAAAGGAAAGTACTATTGATTTGGCTTTTTTACAGTATTTGCTTGTTTAAAATTCAAGCTTTTTATTTGTCTTCTTCTTTTTTTTAGCAAAATTGTTTCCCTAGTGCCGCCTGATGTAAGACAACACATGTTATATGGAACACGAAAAAGGAAAGTACTATTGATTTTGACTTTTTACCGTATTTTCTTGTTTAAAATTCTAACTTTTTATTTGTTTTTTCTTTTTTGAGCAAAATTGTTTCCCTAGTGCTGCCTAATGTTGGACAACGTTCTTTATATGGAACAGGAAAAACGGAAAGTACTGTTGATTTCGACTTTTTACAGTATTTGCTTTTTTAAATTCTACTTTTTGTTTGTTTTCTTCTTTTTTTAGCAAAATTGTTTTTCTAGTGCCGCCTGATATTTTTTTTTGTACAGGAAGGATGGAAGCAAACTTGTTAAGCCAAGGAGTTAACTAAACGCTTTTGAAGACCAATAGAAAAAAGCGTGCCTATAAAAATGCATTGCCTGCTCATGAATTAAATCCTTTTAATTTTTTTAAAACCACCTAGGTGTTTTTAGTAATTATTATATTTTTTTTTTGCTAATACAAAATAACACATGAAAATTAGTAACCAAATCTTTTATGTAATTCAGTAAACCACTTCATCACGTGGTGGTGAATACAAAACTTGCAGGGTAAGAATGTTTTTACTTCTTATGTATTGCTATTTTTATAAATAAATATATGTAATAGTTCTCGAAATCGTAAACGTTTTTCTTTAACTAGACAAAGTGGCCACCACCAACAAAAAGTTTTAGTTTTGTTTTTAATTTTCTGTGCTGTGTGGAATTTTGTTTGCTTGTTTCAGGCCACTGTCGCTCGAGGAAAATCTAACCACAGAATAATTTGCTGCGTAAAAAATTACTGCCATCATCAAAATGAGGCTTTTAGTTCCAGAAGCAGCATTTACGATGAACACCAGATTCTTTACAGATACTAAAAAAGACTGTAATTCAAATAGGTTTTAAATTTTATCACACATAAACATTTACCGTGCAATACGGCGATTACCATCGACATAAGCATCGTCGTATGAAAAACTCTTTGTCTCAAATTCACGCCCCACCAAATTTATGCCAACATTAGAATACCTGACAGATATACAAATACTTGCTTTATCGGCATATCATACAATTGGAATTAAACGACCCAAATCACTACACACCTTTAAACGGAAGGCATCCTCATCTTTACCGCGATTGGGTAATATCATTTGAGTTCAAGATTTACCCAACTTATTGCCAACATACCGACCCAAGAAGCCGGTTTAACCAAAAACAGTAGCAACAATATTATTGAAGCTGCTGCGGCCACCGGTGCCGCGTTTTATTGCACTTGTAGAAATAACATACTTTATATGAAAACATACTTTGCATTTAAAAATAGTTTTTAGTTATTTCAGCATTAATTTTTATTGTAAAAAATTAAAAAAATGTATTCGTATGAAAAGTTAGAGTTTGTTAAAAAAAGATACAATAAAGAAATACTGATTTTTAATAAAACGTCTGTGTTTTAATTGTTTAAATTGGTGACCCCGTATACAAATACAATTTTAAGGCCAACAATATGCCTGTTACGCGTTCTGCAACCGAACAACGTTCAGCTTCTGCAGGCGCAAATAATCCTGCCGTTGGTGATGCACATAATCACAATTTAAATTTTGCTATAAAGATACCTCGTTTCTGGAAAGAGAATCAAATTCCTTACATCGTGTCACAAATGAGAAGACAAAATAATTCATCATTTTAGCTAATTTAGATGAAGACATACTAAGCCAGGTAAGTGTTATTGTTACGAATCCTCTCAATGATGCCTATAAATAAATTAAACAACACGTAATTGATAACTTCTGTGTGTCCAAAGAAAATCGCATTAAAACACTGCTGACAAACAATGAAATCGGTGACAGAAAACCAAGCGCCCTCCTGCGAGAAATGAAAAACCTAGCCAATGGTGATGTTACCGAAGATATTTTGAGAACCATATAGTTACATAGATTACCAACCCAAACGCAAGCAATCTTAGCAACATCTTCTGAATCCTTAGATAACCTTATTAAGATGGCTGATATAATTGGTGATGTTCAAATTTCACGAATCTCAGCAATTAGCTCTACAAATAAGTTTCCTTAAATTAAAGCACAAATTCAAAGAATCAATACGGCAGTACAAAAAGAACAGATCAAAAGGATAACGTGCCATTTCCAGTAGAAATTCATCTTCAAGCAGAATCTGTTGCTATCACCGCAAATTTAACACCAGTTCTTTTAACACTAGCAGTCAGTCGGAAAACTCACAGCCGACATGTGATATGCAACCCATCGTCTTTTTACGTATGATAGATTAGTCGGTAAATCTTTTCTCGTGGACACAGGTGCGGATGTATCTGTTATCCCAGTGCATGATCCATTAAAATAAAAGTGTCAAAAATATAAACCTTTTGCTGCTGTCAACACTTCTATTAATACATACGGTGAAGAAATCCTATCGCCATCCTTTGGTCTTCGACGCAATTTTCAATGGAAATTTGTGGTTGCTGACGTTTCTCAATCTATAATTGGCGCTAATTTAAAAAAAAAATTTGGCCTTGTTGTTGACATCAAAACATGCGAATTATCGACTCAATAACTGGTTTATCAGCAAAAAGTAAAATAAGTAATATGCCGCGCCTAATGGCCTAATAGTGAAAATGCGAATATTTATAATCAAAAATGGTTTTATTGTTTTTCAAAGTATTCTCCAGCATGATTTATACACTTTTGCATGCGCTCAAACCAGTTGTCGAAGCACTTTTTCCACTCCTATTGAGACACCTCTAAAACATGGTTTTTGAACACTTCAACAGCTTCTTCTGGCGACGAAAATCGTTGACCACGCATTTTTTTCTTGATGTGCGGAAACAAGAAGAAGTCATTAGGTGCCAAGTCAGAGCTGTACGGCGGATGACACATTAATTCGACGTTTTGGCCGGTCCGGTTGTTCAAGCGGAACAGTCGCCACATGATCAGTTTTGCCGAAGAAACAGGCGACCATTTGCTTCGATGTGCTTCTTCCACGAACAACTTTTGTTGGATTTTGCTCGTAGATCCATGATTCGTCACCTGTGACGATCTTATAAACGTCTTTTGAAGCACCGCAATCGTATTTTTGCAACATTTCCTTGCACCAATCGACATGAGCCTTTTTTTTAACGACTTTCAAATTTTGCGGGATCCAACGAGAAAAAACCTTTTTTACGGCCAGGTGTTCATGCAGTATTGAATGTATGCTGGTGGAAGAAATGTCAAGGATGTCTCTATCTCTCAGTATGTCGCATGTCGATCTTGCATTATGAGTTCACGCACGGCATCAATGTTCTCTGGCACAACAGCCGTTTTTGGACGACCTTCACGGAATTCGTCTTTGAGCGAGCTTCGACCACGATTAAATTCACTATACCAATTTTTTACAGTGCTATAGGATGGTGCTTTATCGCCATACAAAAATTTAAGTTCATCAATGCAGTCTTTTCGTGATAATCCACGTCGAAAGTTGTGAAAAATGATGGCACGAAAATGTTCACGAGTTAATTCAATTTTTTTCTATATTAATTTTTTTAGGTCACTGTAACTGCCATCCCTTAATTAGCGCGTAAAGCGTAAGATATCTGTCAATATTTCTCATGTACATACAAAATGTATGAAACATCACTAAATAGCACGGCGTCAACGCTTAGCAATTGGAAAATCCAATTTTGACAGCGCGTAAGGTAATGCAGTTGCCTGCAACCTACTTTTGTTTACAAATTTTTTTGTAGTATTTAGAGAACGTTGCAAAACAGTAATGACAAACTTTCCAATGGAAATGTCAGATTGCACTTGGCAGCACTCAGTGTTGCCAGGCCAGAAATATATATAGCAGCCCTCATATTACAAATTGAAAACAGCTCTAAATTCGACCCCTTATCATAATTAACTTTTAAAATATTCTACAATAACGAATCGTTCAATCGCTGTTGGTAAAAAACCCCATAATATATAACACGTTATAGAAACAAAAGGTCGTCCAGTTACAGCCAAACCTTGAACTCTTCCTCCAGATAAACTTGAAATAGTGAAGCGCGAATTCAATATTATGATAGAGCAGGGAATATGCAAACCATCAAAGAGTTGCTGGTGAAGTCCATTACACTTGGTGCTTAAGAAAAATCGTAAGTGGCGCCCTTGTGGGAACTACCGCAGTTTGAACGCACAAACAATACCCGACAAGTATCCTGTACCACATATTCATGATTTCACCCACAGTCTCCACGGTAAACGCAGTGGCCCAAAATGATATTTTAAAAACTGCTCGAGCTTAAATACATGACTTTTGGGCTATGAAGCGCTGGGCAAACTTTTCAGCGATTTACTCATGAAGTGCTTAGATGGCTTGATTTTTGTTTCTCTTACAATGATGATATTCTGGTCGCTTCCTAAAGTGAAGAATTACATTTCGAACATTTAAGTCAATTATTTCAACATTCGCAGGAATATGGAGTTGTCATTAATATTGATAAATGCACTTTTGGTCGTTCTGCTGTCAATTTTTTTGCACATCGTGCAAGACACAAACGCAGCTTCTTGCATTTCAAGTAGAAAATAAAAAAAAAGATAATACTCCAATTTCATGAAACCCAGAAGCAATTGCCGCATTTGAAAAATGCAAGACAGATTTGTCTAGTGTAACACTTCTAGCACACTCTTGTAAAAATTAACCAATATGTGTTATGGCAGATGCAATTGAAAGAGTATTACCGCAAAAATTTCGAAGATGGTTGGCAACCATTATCGTTTTTTTCAAAAAAATTTAACGAAACCTAAAAGAAATATAGACTTACGACAGGCAACTTTTAGCAGTATACACAGTTGTGAAATATTGTCGTCATATACTAGAAGGGAGAAAATTCATCATACAGTGAATCACAGTGAAATTGTTCCACCAGCAAATAATTTAATACAAAAGCATTTTATATAGTCCGTTACATCATCTTATTTAAATGATAAATGAAATCAATATGTACATTATATTTCAAATTCTTTAAAAATATTAGTATTTATTAAAATAAGGGTACAAATTCTTATCACAGTGTAAATGGTCCATTGTAAATTGCTATTAAAAATAGCGTTACTTTTAAACATTCTCTTTTAGTTCTCGATTACTGATTCCAAATCATTTATTGTTTTTTTTTTTTTTGTAATACATTCTTTCATTATATCAGTTGTTTTTTAAAAAATTTTAATATGGGTTGGCAGACTACGCTTGAAATAAGAAATCTTATTATCGAACAGTATAAACATGGCAAAAGTCAAAGAGAAATTGCACAAATTGTCAACAAAGCTCGCACAACAATAGAAAATATCAATCTTCGTTTAAAAAAAGAAGGACGTGTAGTAAATAAGCAAAAAACGAGCCCAAAAAAAATGTTTACGGAGCGTCCGGAAAGGTTAATCGTCAACCAAATCAAAATTGGCTCCAGGCTAAGTGCACCGAAATTGAGCGATATGGTTGTAAAGCACTTTAATATAAGCTGTAATGCCAAGACAGAATTGCACGCAAAGCTTTTTGTTTGGTTATTATATTGATTATTTCGACGATTCGCTGATATATGTATGAATTAACATATACATGCTTTTTATTTGTAGAGTAATTTAAGCCTTCTTTTCTGTTTTCTTAGGCAAAAGTACAGCTTGAATGTTTGGCAAAACACCAAACAAAAACATGTACTTTTCACCGATGGAAGCAATTATAATTTTTTGGGTCTGATGGAAGGATAAATATTTGCAGAAAACCCAATCAAGAGATGAATCCAAGGCATTTGATCCCACAATCAAACATGGTGGTAGGTTCATTAAATGGTTTGGGGTGCTTGTTCGGCTGCTGGTGTTGGTAAATTGCACTTTGTTGAAGGTAATAGGATAAGATCCAATATTTAAACATTTTAAAAAATAACCTTAAGCAAAGTGCTGAAATAATTAGGATAAAGGATTCTTTTCATCTGTACCAGGATAATGATCCTAAGCATTCAGCTGAAGTCGTCAAAGAGTGGATATTGTATCATTGTCCTCGAGTAATCAAAACTCCACCCCAATTGGAAACTGAAATGAGAAAACACTATATTTCAAACCAGAATGAGCAAAAAAATGCTCTTTTGGAGGAGTGGAGTAAAAAAAGCCCAGAATATACCCAAAAACCTGTGGACTCCATTCCAAAACGCCTTTAATATGTAATTCATCAAAAAGGATACCCAACAAAATATTAAAACATTTTTTATTTTTTCTTGTAACTTTTTTATCGTACAAAAGTTTTCGGGGACCATTTACAATCTGTTATGAATTATTTGCCTTATTTTATTTAATAGTTATATTTTTATTTTTATCATTAAGATAAAATAAACTAACGAATTAAATAAAATTCTTTTGTATTTAATATAGATATAGTAGTTTTTTTACATTTTAAAATTCGTGTTTGCAGGTGGACCAATTTCACTGTAATTCACTATATTTACAGATCACAAACCTTTCGCATATGCGTTTAAGCAGAACCCAGATAAGGCAAGCCCACGTCAGTACCGTCAATTAGCTTATTTGACACAGTTTTCGACAGATATATGCCATATTAAGGGTTCTGATAACTTGGTAGCAGACACGCTTGCACGTATTTCTACAATTTCTGGATCCTCTAATATAGACTGAAACAAATTGTAAAAGAACAGAAATTTGGTTTAGAGTGTCCGAGCTTTGCAGGTGTTTGTATTGTTTTTAGAATTAAAAGTAAACAAGCCAATGATGTAACATTCAATTCAATGTACTTTTTTTCAGTACAATTTAATGAAGAGTATTAATTTTTTTTTTTTTTTTTTTTTTGTATAATTATCAATAAGTTATACAAATTAAAGAAGTTATTACTATTCTTTTTAATATATGTAAATATTTTTACATCTAAATCACAATAAGAATTGTTTTTGGAACTTGCAGCAGAAAAAAAATAATGTTCACAATGCGCCTAAACATCATAAACGCTTTTGAAAATTGTCTACTAATTTAAAAAATGGACAACATTTTATGTACATATTTTTGCTATTTTGTTACTTAAAGTATTGTTTTCAATTTCGTGTGGTTAACAGTTTGCTTTCTTTTAGTGATCTTTGTTTTATACATTTTGGCACTCTAGTACATTTTCTTAAAAAGTGGTTTTATTTAATGGTCATACCGTACAGTTTTTGAGTCTCGTATATCATTCCCAAAGCCACAACAATCTTTTTGCTAATTTTTGCTAGTAAAGCCTTAATTTACTTTTTTACAATTCAGAAAATAACTTTGAACATTTCTGTTTTACTCTCTTTGCTAGTTTTTGCTAGTAAAGTTACTCAACAGACTTTTAAACTTTCGTGATTATTCTTGCAGGTGGTTGTTTCTTATGAAAAAAATTTATGAAATTATGGGGTTCAACAACCCTAAGCAAAACTTACAATTTAAAAAAATAAATAAAGAAATTTTGTATACCAATTTTTAATTACCATATTTAATATGAAATGTAAAGTATGGTGCATGTGGTTACACATATATGGTGAAGGGTTTTTAAAATTTGGCATAGCCGAATATGACGCTCTTATTTGTTTTTAATTTTTTTTAGTAAAAATATATATATTTATGTATTTTGTTTTACTGTTCCCGTTACAGAATATTTAATACACAATGTTAGATATTTAAAATTTGTTTAATGTTTTGCAAAATCTTCCGAAAGACATAAAATGGTTACTTGCAACTTTCTAATGCTTGAAAACTTTCTAATGCTAAAGTTTATTACTGATGAAGAAGAAGACTTTTGTTCTACAAATAACGACAATAATAGAGCATTTCCCAGGACTGTGGTCTTTGGCAATTCCAAAGACACCACCTCTAAATTTTAATTTCCTAAAAATTAAGGTATGGTCACACTTGACAAACATTTGCCAGAAATCGTCAAATATTTGTTTGCTGTAGTCTGACCATAAAATCTTTCTAAGGAGCAAACAACACCACAGCTGATTTTGGGCAAATAAAATTATTTTCCAGCAAACAAAAATGCTTCTAATGTGAACATAGTGTGACCGCTCGACGAAAAATATTTGACACATTTTTAGGCAAAAATTTTTGTAATAAAAAACAGAGGCAAACAACAGATGTATCATCAAAGTTACATAGTATTTAAACTAAATAATAAATTTTCGGGGAAAATCCCTGACAAAAGCAAATAAAAGTAATAATAAAATGCAATTTTTAAAAGAAAAGGTAAATGATAATTTAAAGAGAACGCATATTTTTTTAGTTATTTATTATCAACGTTTTTATACATAATTTGATATGTTTCTACATTTTCGCTTTAGAACGGATCATAGTTTCAAAAATTTACTTAAAAAAGTTTTTCCATTCCACGTTACAGTTTTTAAAATACCGGTGAGATACAAACTGTTTTTTTTATGCGGATTTTTTTAAATCGGAGGAGATATTAAAAAAAAGTTAAAAAGTTAAAAAGTTCAGGACTTTATGTCCCAATAAATATTTCTCATATTTACTGCCTTATTCATAAAAGAATAGAATAACTTTGAAATGTGTTTTATCACAAATTTTCTTTAATATATATTTTTTTTTGAAATAGAGTTCCTCAAATTACATTAACATTTTTAAAAGAAGTCTTTCTTTACAACGAAAATTTCCTGGTCGACAACAGATAACTTTTTTCGAATTATATATTACGCTTGGTATAATATCCTTTATTACATATAGTATATAAAACTTTGTGGATATATAATTCGAAAAATAAGGGTTGCCGCTAAGTTTTTCACTTAACTTTATTTTTGCTTCGAAAGTAACTTTTGTTTTGTTTTTATTTTAATAGGCTATGCTAGATTTGAACCAAATTTTCCTTACATCTACTAATGAGAAGTAATCCTGTTAGAAGCTATTAGTACGAAAATTATAAAGATTTGCAGTTAAAAACTATACATTGTTATGTGTATGTATAATCTTACATGTTAAGCTAATGAAATGCTATGCTAGACTAGACTTAAATCAAATTTTCCTTACATCTACCAATGAGAAGTAATCCTGTTAGAAGCTATTAGTTCGGAAATTGTAAACATTTGTAGTTAAGAACTATATATTTTTATGTGTTTGTATTATCTTACATGTTAAGCTAATGAGGCTTAAAGTGATCCATGAAAATAAAAACAGTTTTTATTACATATTTTTCCTATATATTGTTATATTTCTGCAAACAAAGCTCTGACTATAGTGAAATGTATGTATGTTGATTCAAAATTCTCATTAATATATTTTAAATGAGATTAAATAAAACTAGCCATATACTTTCACTTTAATAATCAATATCGATTAGTTTAAATTATTTAACCTAGAATTTAACACGCTTAAATTTAACTAACCTAAATTATAAATTCCCATAATTCACCTTTAAATTTGATTTACAAATCATTTTAACTGCATAAAGAGCTGAAAAAAGTCGGCTGTATGCAGAAGAAAAACAAGCTCATTCTTCTGAATCACCCGAAGCGTGAGAATAGAGCTAAGACTCTTGAGTCTAGTCCAAGTCACTCTAAACAGTGCTTAAAAACTTTAGTGATAATCCATTTTAAATACCTAAATTATTATTTCATAACTTTGGATTTCCAATAAAAAGAGATGTGTTCTATAAGTCATAAGCTAAACCCTTGTTTTACATCTGAATGTGAACTGAATTTTTCATTAATACGTTTCACTGTAAGTAATTACACAACAGCTTGTGAAAACCCCGGAGGAACTTATGTCCTAATTAAAATGTTGTATATTTACTGCCATATTGAAGACGGCAATTACAGTTTGATTCTTCGCAAATTGGCTTTTTGATTTAAACGACTTAAAACATGTTATTTGTCTACACTTATATAATATAAGCAAACAAACAGCTGTAGTTTGAAAATTATAATTAATTAAATAAAAATTTTTACTGTTTGCTACTTTGTCTCGAAGGAGAAACGTCTGTGTGCGAGCAGATTTTCCTTCTTTAAAAAAGTAAGGTTATAATTAAAGACGCAATGCTCACGTGTTTTTTAACTGGCACTTAATAATGTCCACCGTTCTGACAAATTAAAATAATTGTCTATACATATATCCTTTTCAGAATTCCTCACTTCCTATACGAAGGTATAGGTCGATGTGCAGTTTGCGGAGAGAAGTTACATATATCTAAAAACTTGTGGGATACCCTGGTTTTGTACCCCTGCCATTAAAATTCAGATTAAAAAAAATAAATAAATAAAAAATTGTAGAAATTTTAACTACAAAAATATAATAGATGCATATTTTAATTTTTTTTATTAATAAGTGGAATCTAATTCCTATTTAGTTTTTTTCTTTTACTGTTCTTTTCCATTAGAAAAACTATTAGTGCTTCTTAATGACTTGGAAGATGAAAAATTTTTTTATTTTTAGATGGCTTTCATACATGGGAGTTACTCAATATAACTTTTTTTTTTCTTTCACATTGCCATTATGTACAATAATGATTTTCATTGTAATATGTATACATTATACATACATATGTGTATATAAATATAATACCAGCCTCCATTACTTGACCAATTTTTGTAGCTTATTGTCATCAGCGGTGGATATTTTCTTTTAATACTCGTATCAAAACTGTACTTCTCGTAATACGCAAAGGAAAAGTTATTAATTTAATCGGATTTGTCCCGACAGTAAATATTATACTGTTGTCATACCTTTCGGTGAAGACCGTCGTCACTGGCTGTTTATTTGGTACGTTTGGCGAGCACTTTCGATGTGAGAACATAATTTTCAAGCCGCGTTTGGATTAGTACTGGTGAGATAGTGTAAGGTGTTGCGTAGATAGAGGTGGGTTCAGGTAGTTTTGTCCGTTAGGATAAAGTTTATTAAAATGGTATTATACATGTAGGTATTTTATTCAAATATTTTAATCTTTTATTAAGTGTGACCATCTGTGGGTGTTTTCGGTCTGTAAAATTGTTTTAATAATTTTAGTGGGGCAAAAATTGTGTCAAAGGTTGTGTTTACCTGTTCGTTAATAACATATCTGTTAAACGTTCGTGTTTTGTATATTTCCATGTTTTCAAGAATGTCTAGTCCTAGGATGTATTAATGTCATACATTCCTTTATTTCCCTTGGCTGGTGTTCCGGTGTGTTAAGATGTATTGCGAAGTTGGAGTCTTCTGTTTTCCGTTTATATGATTGTATGTGTTCTGTGTTTTTAATGTTCGTCCAATTTGTCCTATGTATGTACGGTTGCAGGTGCAAGTAAGTCTGTATACTCCGCTGATGTTATATTTATTGGTTATTTCTGTTGCTTTCTTGAGATCGTTTCGTAGAGTGTTGCTCGTTTTTAGTGCTATCTGTGAACCTTCTTTCTGAAAAAGGTTAGTAAATCTATATATTTCTGGTCCTGTGTTAGTAAAAATCTGTTGTCGTATTGTGTCGATTGTCTAATTGTATTCTTTCGTCAGGTTCTTAGTGTTGTATTGTCTAAGTAGGTTGGCGATAGTAGTGCTGTTTTAGCCGTTATTTTTAGCTATAGTGTAAATTGTGTCGAGTTTTTTGTTATATTTGTCTGGAGAAAGTGGGACTGTCTTAAGTCTGTGAATCATATGTCTAAATGCTGCGTGTTTATGTTGGGTGGGATGGTTTGAGGAACTGTGGATGGTTGTGTCTGTTGTTGAAAATATAGCTTTCCCGCCAAATGGCTTGCTGAATATCTCCAAATATCGTCAATCACACTTAAATTGGATTGCTTATAACAATGTAAAAAGTTTTCGTTAAAAAATCCCATTTTGTTAATTATTTAAAAAACATAAAAATAAATAGCTTAGTTAAAAAAGTAGAACTAGGATCGCCGAAAGTCTTGGAATAATAATAAAGAAATATTAGCATTATTAGTATGATATTAGTAATAATAAAGAGATATGTAAAAAACAAAATCACAAAAAATCGTTTCTAAACTTAAAGAAAATAATGTTGAATATCAGTAAACCCCCAAAATAGTGGTATGAGCTGCGAAATAAAAATAAAAGAAAATGTACTAATATCAGAAAGCTTAAAATCTATGGTAATAAAATAAGTTCCTTAAATTTTCAATATAATTACCCTATAAAGCAATCTAGTTCAAAAATTAGTAGTCGTTGATCAAAGATGTAAGAAAAAATTGTTTAAAAGCATTTCTTTTTTTAAAGAGAAGTAGCACCTCACTTCAGCAGTTAAAACCCATTAAGATATTTTGTAACCGTGCTACATTCTTTTAGGAAAGGGATAGGTTAGAGATAAGACAGTGATGAAAGGATAAAGATAGATATGGCTATTTTATTAGGGTTTTTACTTCGCCGGCGAATGTGCTATGAAGAAGTACCGACAAAGGGGGCTGAACGTTTTAATGTTTATTCTGAATATTTATTTATACCATTAAACAGAAAAAACATTTTTATTTTTTTGAATGCCGCAGGGGTTGAACCTTGGCCAACCAGGTTCGTGGTCATTGTGCTTACCACCTTGACTACAGCAGCGTTGATACGAGAATATTATCGTATGGCAAAAATGGATTCGGAAATAAATAATTTCATCCATCATTTTTCATGTATCGAAAAAACTAGAATGTATTTTTCAGCATTGATTCGTACGACAAGAAAACTTGAACTAAAACAGTTGCTTTATTACCTTAGAAAAAACAAAAAAAATATGGTTATCGGAAAAGCCCTAATAAAAATATGAAAGCAGTTGTACCTTCTGCAAGCAGCCTAAATTGTGAGATGTGCCGAATCTTATACACCCTTCACCATATTAAAATAAGCAGAAATATTTTAGTAATTTTTTTAGATGATGCTTTTAGGTCTGTTCAGTAACTTAAAATGGTTACTTATTGTTGCTAATTGTTACTAGAACGTGTTCACGTACTCAAAAAACTTGCAAGTAGAGAGTCAAAAAAAGCGTAAAAATGTGAACGATTGAATGAATTTCTTGGAAGTTTTAGCTAGTAAAATTTTTACTGCCACAAATCAAACAGATGTTTCTCACTTCTATTTAAAAAATAATTTGCTTTAAAAACGTCTGATAAAATAAATTTTTGTAACGTTCAAGGGAATGTAAGTATTTGGCAACTGAAAGAATATGCAAAATATATTTTTGTTATTTTTCTTTAATATTAAATATCATAAACGCATTTGAAAATTACCTCATAAATAAAAAAAAAATTTAGAGTATTTTATATACATACATATTTTTGCTATATGGTAACTTGGAGTATTATTTTCATTTTTTCGTGTGATTACCAGTTTACTGGATTTAGTTGTCTTTGTTTTATAAATTTTTGCACTCTAGTAAGTTTTTTCTTAATGGTTTAATGGTCATACCGTACAGTTTTTAAGTCTGAGTAGTGTTTGATAATTCCCAAGAAAATGTATTCGCAATTTCCCAGGAAAATTTTGGTTTCAGTCCCGGGAAACGGGAAATGTTAAATCATAACACTTTAAAAAATACACTTATTGTTTTTAAAATATTTTTGTTATGATATTTTAACATGAGAATTCTACTACACAAGATATAAAACAATAGCTTACTAATTTGTTTTAAAAGGAATTTGAGTTATTCAAAGCCACTAGCATTCAAACAACGAACATGAATAATCTTTATAACGCATTGTTGACAACAAAACCTACCTATGTAAAAAGTGAAATAGTTTTTCGATTGCTGAAAATTGGCAACGAAAACAAGGAAAGGCACTAACAGTTCTAAAATCATTTTCAAAATAATTGATAAAATACTTTTTCCGTATTTTTAATCTTTGAATAGTTTTTAAGCTTTATATACTGTTAGTACTATTATTAAGTAATTATTTATGTTGGTGAAAATAGTAATCGATATAGTACACAAAACACCTATTTTTGGAATTTTTTTCAATCAATCTGTCCGGACAGATTTGTGAGGAGGTCCCATTGAACCTTGGTTCAAATAAAGAATACTTTTTTTCATAAAAATATGTCATTTCCTAGAGAAAATAGAGAAATGTAAATGTGCGCAATTTGTTGGTATAATCGTACTAAAACAGCTTTCAGCATATTTTATTTTTGTGAATGGAAAATATTTAACACTGCTTACTGAACTCTACAATAATACAATTTTATATAAAAACAATGTTGAATTTACCCAGTGACGGGTACCTACATTGAAATAAAAATGTGAAACAAATATGCAGCACTACTAAAGTAAAACTATAAAGAAAAGCAGGACACAATTCCAAAAATTTGTGTGTTTATTTCACATGGAATTAAAAAACAATAATTTAATGTATTTTCCTTATATATCATGGTCCTATTACCATCTATACATATATTAAAATAGTTCGAGGTAATTTCTGTAAAATATTTTTTGAAAATTTTGATGTTTTTGTATATTTTAATCTATATAGAATATAAAAAATGTTCGCATTAAGTAACAACTGCTGGATGGATTTGAATAACATTGTATGAGATGGTCCCTTAGAACCTTGGTTCAATAATAGGATGCTTTTATTTTATGACAGATATCAGGCAATCTGCATAGTAACATTTAAATGGACAGCGTCCTAACGGACGAAACTACTTGAAACCACCACCGTCTGACACTTAATGATACTAATGATACTAAAAGAGTTGTAAGTACATTTTACTTTTGTAGATGAAAACTTGTTAACACTGTTTACAGAACTATCATACAACAAATGTTTAAAAACGTATTTTTCGAAATTTTATTTTTAAGATAATTAGAAAAATACGCGGGTCAAGTCGTGGGCATTTATGGTTTTTTAATAAAACTAAGAATTTTTTAATATTATTTCATTGAATAACTTCTTATCTTTAAGCTTTTATTTTTTTCCCGAGAATACCGGGCATGCGATAATAATAATAAGCCACTACAATTGTCTTTGCTAATTTTTGCTAGTAGCGTTCATTATTTTTTTACATTTGAGAGAATGATTATGAAAAATTAATGATCGCAAGATGTAAAATTTACTGCCGATTAATAATGTAAATAAATTTTAAACAGAAAAACCTAATAAAAATTTCAGATGCAAAATGGTTAAGTTTCAGTGTTAGACAAGTATAAAGGCAGAAAAATTTAAAATTTTAATAAAACTAGCTATATGACCCGGCTTCGCTCGGAAGCTATTTGCTAATGACTAATATTTCATATGGAGTTAGAAATTAAAATACAAAAATATCAGTACAATGAAGAAACAACACAAATTTGTCTCAATGAAATGAGAGTTAAAATGCATATTTTACTAAATTGAAAATAAATTAACCAAAGGATTTGAACATTTTATTTTTTCAATACAATATATTTTAAATTATTGAAAAACATGCACTCGATTTAAATAAAATGTATGTACATGTGACTTTATTATGAATTCTAATTGAAGTAAGATTTTTTCCACAAAATTGTAATATTGTAATGAAAAAATACATGCATGACTGTTGACAAGTTAGAACCATTTTCGGTTTGGCCGAAGTTGAAGATGTTGCCCCTTTTTAGTTCGTCTTTTATTTTCTTTTTGTTTTGTGTCTTTTAATGTGATCTACACGTTTTTTTTAGCGTGTGCACATATACACGTATACACATACATAGCTTCGTCAAACCAATTCGAACGAACATTTCGAGATGTGAATAACTTATTTGTGTTAACAACAAAAAAAAAAGTAAGCAGAAAATGACTAAATGAATTTTCTGAGTTTTTCGGAAAATATTATAATTTTTTTCATACAAACCATCTCCTAAAAATTATAATCGAATAAAAAAAAATCAAAAAAATCGCTCCAGCCGTTCTCACATAAATTTCCTATATTTTTTCAAAAAACTTCATAAATTTTTTATATCATATTTTATTTTTTTAAGAGCTATGTACAAATACAAAAGAGGAAAAATAAACAACAAACTATTAAAATAAACTAATAAAAAATAAATATTTTATCATATTATGTAAAAACGTTTAATTTTCACTTGGTAAATTTCTACATCAGTAATATAATTCACTTATATATTCAATAATTTAAAATGTTTCATTTTCTAGATTTCTTTTATAATATATCATGGCAAAAAGTTTTTAGGAGCAATAAAGATACAATTTTAATAAAATCAAAAACTAAAAATACGTAAACAAAGGTAACTATACTATTTTCATAAAGTTTATATAGTATTTTTATAAACTTAATATAGTATTCTCATAAACCAACGCTTTCGTTTACCGCAGAATCTACAAGTTTATTAGATTTTCTTTGTTTTTTTTTTAATTTTCAGTCCACTTGTTTGATTCAACATTGCTATTTGTTTGAAATTTTTATAATTTTAGTAATTTGTTTTTTTTTTTTATTAGTTACATTATTAGTTGCTCTTTTATTTTCAGTTTTTAACCATTTTTGGATCAGCTAAATTATTTGTTGAACAGTTTTTTTTAACATCTCAGTAAATTTTTTAATTTAATTTGGATAACTTATATCTCTGATTTTTACACCCTTAAGCACAGGTAGAAAAAGGAATCAAGTGATAAATCTTCACTTAAACGTGAAATATATGAGTTCTTATCTTCGAACTCTAGTGATCCAGCTATACGAACAAGATTGTGAAGCTGGCTGAATACAAAGTTCACAAAACAAAATGAGTATATTTAAGAGCAATTAGGCTTAATAAAAATAATTATTGATAGCCATAAGAGTTGCCTAATACTTGAATTTGAAAAGAAGTTTAGTGATTTTAAAAAAGAGATAATAACTGACTTTTAAACCGAAATAAGTCAACTACATGAAAGAATAGATAAGTAAGAGGCTGACAATAAAGAAATAGATAACTTAAAAGATGTGTATAATCTAAACTTAAAAACTCGAGCGTATGATAATTCCGTTATTGCATCGGACATAAGAATAAGCGATATACCATATCATGAGCCAGAGGATTTGTCCCACATATTTAGTCATATTTGTGGTACAGCTAATATGAGGGTAATCCCGTCAAAACTATGTACAGGATAAAGCATTTCAAAAAAATTAGCGATGTGAGTGACCCTCCCATTGTTATTAAAAGTAGCTCTCCATATGAGAAAAACTTGTTGAAAAATACTGCAGGCTATCGGCGTAAACATAAATCACCACTTCGTTTAACAGTAATAAACCATTTTTGATCAATGAGAACTTAACTCCATTTAATCATATCTTTAAAGCAGCAAGATAGAAGTGCTTGAACGCTGTTTTCATGGAATTGCTTATTTAAAAAAAGAAGATAAAGATAACCCCACCTGAATTGATTCCCAGATCAGTTGAGGGACCTTTTTCGTGCCTGAAACCAACATAATCTATTTATTTATTGTTTAACCATAATAATTTTACTTATGTATCTTTTTACTCATTTACTGTCATTCTATGTAATTATTATTATATCATACACAAACTTATTGTTTTATTAAAAAAATAATTTTTGGCGTTGCCATAAGGGGCTTGTATTTTTATTCCACTGTCGAGTATGGTATACGACTCTGTTGAATTCTATTAAATTTTGTGGTATTTTTATGCCGTTTTTTTATTTTAAATTTGTGAAAAATATTCGCAGTGTATTTTGTTGGTGAAAACGTCGATTTATAAAATTTTTTTATCAAACTAAAAAGAAAATGGATGTAAGGACGTAAGAGCAATTTCAATAACAATATTTATTAAATATTTAACAAAATTATAATTACATCTTTTTTACTTATTTAAGAATGAAAAAAATAACGCAAAAGCCTTGTTCATTTTATAACAAACAATCCACAGCTTGCTAAGGGTTACCACGATAACGAAGACAAAGTTTTAATAAAAGAGCAATGGAATTAAAGAAACGTTGAACAGCATTGGTCCTCCTTCACGTGACTCCGAGGGATAGATGAAAGTTTGGGCTGACATAAAGACAAGTGTTAAAAAGATGCTTGTATTCAATAAGCAAAAAAATTCTGGAACTGGAGATGGCCCCTTCTCACAAAAAGCTTTAACAGCGCGAGATAAAGCAGTGACGGGATTATTACAGCTTGGTTCCATAATAAATCCGAAACTAGTAAACTTCGGTATTCAAAACGTGAAATATAGCCGTAACAAAGAAACCCACCAGAGCAGACAAACAATTAATTGTGTGGAAACACACGTTAGATTAGAACCCAATGATGAGGATGGAAATAGTAACGGTTCAGTACACAATACAATTTCAGAACAATCCAGAGTCAGAAAAACAAAAAGAGACAATAACAACAGCTTGTACTTTGTCTTACACTTGTTGCGTTCATGTCGCCAAAACATTCACATTTTCCAATGGGATATCAAATTCAGTGGAGTTTATCTTGTAGTGAAAACAAATGATGTGTAAAGCTGCGCAAACTGCCCCAATATTTGCAGACATATATGGAGTCTAGTGGAGCTGTCTTTCACCAAGCACACAACGGTTTTTTAAACGCCAATATTCCTTTCAACCACATTTCTTGTTCTTAAATGAGTTGTGTTGAATCGATACTCAGCACTGCCTGCCCTGAGAGTAGTAATCAAATACGGCTTAAGAGGGTACCCTACATCGCCTTCGGATGTGTAAATGATATTATTATTAGTTTAAAATACCACCTCATTAACTGAAGGGTCCAAGCATGTAACTCACAAATACTAAATTCGTCTTTTGATTATGATCCACTTGCATAAATTACATATAATTATGATGAATAATTAACCCGAAGAGTATAATTTGTTTTTTTTTTTTTTTGAATAATAAAAATATTGGTTTTGCCTTTGGTCATTTCAGGTAACGATATTAGTTAGGAATGATTACATTATCTAACAGCCATGTATTTCTCTCCCTGTTAAAAAAAAAGAACATTTGTGCAATATATGCCTTTAAATCAGTAGTATTCCATATTAAAGAATGTTGACTTGACCCAGAGTGATTTGTTTAACTATAACGGATCCTCAGTTCATGATCACAAATCTGTCCCATAGTTAAAAATTAAAAATACGTCTTGTTCTATAATTTTATTTATTATAACTCTATTACACTATTGCATTAATATTATAAAACCCTTTCCTGTTGTAATATTTATATCACTCTTCTAGTGCCAGAGACATTTCATTTCGGATGTAGCTCCGTCACCAGCGCATCAACACACTTATGGAACACATTACTTATCGTTGGCTGAGAAAGGCAAACATTAAAATCATTTCCAGATTCTCTTTGATAACATCCTTCAGCGAGGATTCGCATAGTTGTTGAAAGTCGTGTTGTCTTTCTAACACGCGTTGATCGACATTCATCCTGCAGCTTATGTGATATCGATCTTATAACGTATCTGAATGCGTCCTTTTTCAATCTGAAGTTGCTTTTAAATCTATGGAAGAGCTATTTAAGTATAATTTATATATGAATTCACATTAAACTTACATGGAGCTTGAAAGATCCAATATGTTAGACCGGTGTCTTAATTGCCTCCGTAAACTTTTAACTCTCTGGCTCCTCTCATGCATCACTTAACATTTATATTAATAATTTTATTTATTAAAAAACAAATAACCTCGACCAAGCAACAAATAAAAGTAATTAAATATAATGTTTCTTCTACCAGCTGATCTTTTATTGTAAATAATGAGCGCATCTAATCTACTACAAAAACACTCACGTCGAAGGTTTAACATAATTCCCATAAAATGTAAATTCGGGTTCGACTACGACATACGTAATTGGGCGGATTATGTGTGTTTTAGAAACTTGGCTTTCAACTGCAACACCGGATAATATTTTTTGCTTAACCGGGTACAAAGTATTTAGAGAAGACAGGGAAGGTAACGCAATTTTGTAAATTACATAACCAATTATTAGCCCCATGTTTATCAAAACATGTGCTTTTAGAGAGTGTTTTTCTCATTGAATGGTACCAAATGTACTTGATGCCCTTAGTTGATGATCAAGTTTCTTTTTTTTTAATAATTGACAGCGTATATATGATGACATTATTTCAATTAAATCTAAAACAATACGCCCTAAAACAAAATCTTGGTTTTCTACCAATTTAAAATTTTTAATATTTAAAAGGGACGCTGTATATTGTGGGTGGAAACATTTCAGATTCCCAGTGTTGAAAGCAGATTTTAAAGCTGCTGAAGGAAATGTGAATATTGAAATCAAAATTGCAAAGAGCATACATATATAACTCTACGTGATATAGTTCTTCGATCGATTCTAAACAGTCGTGGAAATGCATTAGAGAAATTGGGGTTGGTAAAACATTAAATTTAAAGATGTTTAAAAACTCAATATAAAATTCACATTCCTATAGTGCCGACAGACAGCAATTTTTAAAAGTTTTTAAGTTTAAATGCTTACAACCAAGGAATCGATTGTATCCTCTTTCAATTTTCTTGTGTGAGTCAATCTGAAGTTCTTTTATGCTTCTATTCTAGCAAGTTGAATGCAGTAGGATGTGACAACATGCACCCTAAATTAATAAGGAAGTTGTTGCCGATATTTTTGCCATACGTAACACTTATATTTAATACTATCATAATGACTAGAACCGTTTCATCGAAATGGAAAATTGCAAAAATTTTTTTAATACCAAATCTGACAGTTCCGGCCAATAGCTATGCTTGTTACTCGTCAAAAGTTTTAGAGAAAATTCTTAATTTTCAAATGTCATCGTTTATCAACAATAATAATTTATTGTCTGATAAACAATAGGGTTTTCGTAAAAATCACGGCCGCCAGCCTATCTTTAACAATATCGTAAGATATGTGTATGACCTAGGAAAATATGACTATGTGTATCATCTGTCCTCTAAGCTAAATAAAATTTCATTTAATAGCAATCTAAATGTTCGTGTGCTATTGTTCTTACATAAAATTATTTACTCTGGAACTCCTCGGAATCTTATTAATATAAATAAATTTGGCAGATCACTTCCAGGTTAAAAGATCATAATTCCCCTACACCGCTCTGTTTTATCTGAGCGAAACTTCTTTATTCATGCCTCACGACTTTAGAATTGCCTTCCTCTAGCTCAACAACTCAATAGTAACGTAAATAGTAATAGTAAATTAATATATATATAAATATATAAATATTTATATACATATATAAAAGTTACTCTTATATTTAAAGTACAGGAAAGTAATATTCAAAGGTTACTTCAGAATATCGTAAATTTATATATTTTAAACATTGATTGGTTCTTACTGTGCAAAATAATAAGTAAAAATTCTATTTACTATTACTATTTACTATTTATATATTTATTTTATATATATAAGTCTTTTTTCTTTATAAATTTACGATATTCTGAAGTAACCTTTGAATATTACTTTCCTGTACTTTAAATATAAAATTAACTTTTATTGTACAGAGATTAACTAAATAAATAAATAAATTTTTCATCTACATTAAATCAACAAGATCGGTCCAAGGCCTTCAAAGCTGCGCCCAAAACGCCACATCTGCCTCTATTTATTCCATATCATTTGCAACAATTCTAGTTTAGTAAAGTAACTCAAATATTAAAACAAATACAGAGAATTAAAAAATTTTAAATTAATTTTATTTCTCACAATAATGAATATAATTCAAACGAATTGGAATTGAATTAAGGATATATTTAAAATTCTTTATAAAATTAAATATTTTTGTTTTCTTTTCATGAGAATATCGTAAAATATTTATATTTGAAGGAATGAAGCACGATTAAAGTAAATTAATAGTTTTATTATATGTGTAGACAGAAAATTGCGTGCTTTCACCTTTCTCTACTTTCGCTAGGAAATTACATATTTTTATGAAAAAAAAAAGTATTCTATATTTAAACCAAGGTTACTCAAATCCATTGAACAGTTTTTACGTGATGCAAACACAGATAGACAGAGACACGGACAGCTAGACAGAAAAAAAATCTAAAAGTAGGTGTTCTGTATTCCATATCGATTACTATCTACACCAACTTAAAAATTTTCAAAAAATTATTTATGTACAGAAATTACCCGTTACTGCTATAACAAGCTATTTTTTATGAAAATTTAATTTTTAAATAATTTGTTTAAAACTTTACTTTTCTACAGGCTTTTGTTGAGAATCCCGCAGGAGTCAATTGGTTTTAAAAGAAGGATAATTAAGAATAGAAAAGTCTAGCCTAACTATAGCCACATTTAACTAGATAAAATCGAAATTCAAGCTGTCAAGATGAAAGATGTTGAGAGTGCAAAATCTATAGATGGTTTTAAGATTTCAACCAATGATGGCGCACAGCATTAACATGTAAGATTTGAAAGCCCACAATGCTGTAAAGAAATCTGGAATTTTGTTTGTTCCGGTTATTAGATCTTAGGACATAAAGTTATAAGGAATGTCTGGAAGTAATTAAAAACTTGGAAGAAAAGTAAGTTTTATATATTTACACTTAGAGCCCATCGCCATTTACCCTTGCACTAGAAGAGCTTCCGAATTCTTTTGAATCGAAAAAATTGCCAATAGTTTTAGCTGTGGTACAGAAAAATGAATGCGAGGGGAACTGATCTCGTACGAAAGTTGGAGTCTAAATGGACTTTAGGGGTGGATATCGTCCGCTTGTTAATCCTACTGAGCGAAGTCAAGATAAACCATGATTTTTATATATTACAGTAGTTGCAGCTGGCGATAACACAACGCGGGAGATATCATGCATCGTACCTAAGAAAATTGCGAACAAATTCGAAGTCACGCTTTGTGCATATGCCAAATTTTTTAAAAAAAGTTCAGCTTTTGAAATACTACTGAAATGTTTTAGCAAGATTATATTTATTAATATTAATTTCATTGCGTCTAGACACGAAACATTTTTTAATAGTAACTCTGTTTTTTAATTAATTACAAACTCTTTTATTAAAAAGCATTACCATTATTTCAGTGTTAATGGAATTTTTAACTCTCATATTTTGTTTTTGTAATGTAAGATTGTATAAAAAATTAAAAATAATGACATTTTGCATTATTAATTCTAATCGTGTGTGATATTAATCATCAACAAAAATTGGCATATAGCTATTTCGTTACTGCTTATACAGCTCATCAGCCGACTATACCCAAGGACGGTTTTGATACTTTCTCTAACCCTTTTCCAGCTGTTGTGAATCAACATTCACAACATTATAGGAGTATTTATAACAAAAGAATCTTGCGCTTATATTAAATTATATGCAAATGCAAGGTATAAAGTCACACAGAACATTATCTTAATAGAATTTATTTGCAATTTAGGGATATTGTCAAAGCTTAACACTTACTTATCTAAGTAAATATATATATATATATATATATATATATATATATATATATATATATATATATATATATATATATATATATATATATATATATATATATATATATATATATATATATATATATATATATTTATTTATTTATTTATTTATTTATTTATTAACCTCCCGGCTAGAGTCCGATGAGATTTTTCCAGCGAGGAGAGTAATGTAGCACTTCCAACTATCGAACTACCTTTTACCTGCATAACCAGCATTTTCAGGCAAATTGTGTGCATGCCAATGTCATCGGAATATAACCGGGAGGTTAATGCATCTTCCTCTGGATGCTGTGTCACAGGCATGTGTGACATTGCTGTGGTCATTGCGTACTAACGAATGGGTTGAAACTTGATGGAAGTCACTTTCTTTAACATGTGGTGTTATGAGCACAACGTCAATTGACGTATGTAGTCTGTATTGTTTCTGATTTGGCATGACTCAAAACTTGTGATTCTGGAAAAAATAAGATTTTAAGCGGTCGATGCTAATGCTTGTCTTTCGTCCGCGCCTATTATCGTGATGTTTGTGTCGGCTATGAAATTGCTAGAATTTTCCCTTAGCATACTATTGAAAAAAATTGGAATTTTTAAGTTGGAACCATATACGAGCTCTGTGGGCGATGCTTTTATGTCAGGCTTGTGTACGACATAAAGGCCGAGTAGAATTTTTGTAAGGTGGTAGGCCCATTTCGATGAGTCATGACATAAAATGGCCGACTTAAGTGTTCGTTGCCATCTTCCTACCAGGCCATTCCTTTACGGATGGTAAGCTGTCACGTAAATGAGTTGCATGACTCGTTTGCATTAGCTCGGTGAAAACTGAGCACTCAAATTGTTTACCTCTTTCAGAAGTTAACCATTGTAGGACTCCAAATCTGGATATCCAATGGGTCACTTTGCAATCATTTCACCAGACATATCCGGTATTGGGATAGCCTGGGGGCATCTTGTAAACCTGTCGATGATTGTAAGGCAATATTGCTGACCATCACACAAAGGAAGTGGGCCGAAAATATCGATATTAATATGCGAAAACCCTTCGTGAGGAGGCTCGAACCTGCTAGGTGTCGATTGCGTGTGACGTTGTATTTTAGATCGCTGGCATACTAAGCATGTTTTGATTATATTGGCGACGTTTTTTTCATACCAGTTTTGGAATCTTAAGGTGACAGTACCGTGATGTCATTAAATATATGTAGCAAGTCTGCAAACGGGTTGTATGAGCTGAATGTTTCAATGGAGTTGACTTTTGTAGTGTTTGGTAGATGTAGCTTAGAATGGCTGCCCGTAATATTGTCTGTTAATTATTATTATATTATTATTAGTTTTCGTAGAATTGCTGCACCGGTCTTTAAAGTCAATTTGAATATTGAAATGTTACCGTATAAAACTTGCGTTGCTTGTGGCTTCAAGGGCTGCGATACCTACGTGCGTTGCGTCCATATTTTTATGGTACCAGAACTCGTCAAAATCTGGCCTGTTTCTCTTTTCGTCGCTTGCAGTTTGAAAGCTGTGCGATTATTTGGGGCTTTATTGCTGCAAACATGGTGGCGGCTTTCTACGTATTAGATGTTGTACCCGGTGCACTAAGCCAGAAATCCATTGTAACAAAGCACGCCTCTATGTTCGTGCTACACATTTCTGGAAAGGTCAATCGGACATAAATTCTTGAAACCGTGTTGTTTTTATGAGACGTCTAGTAGTTTAAATTTAAGATACTTGCCAAAAAAAAAAAAATCTTAAAATTTTAGTAACACGATATAGAGAACCTTTAATACAAATTTTTATAAAACTTTGTAAAAACTCTGGCTTTTTTGTTATATTTGTTAAGCAAGTATCTAAAATTTGTTAACTCTTATCGGTATTTGAGGATATTATTCTGTTGTAGGAAAAACTTTCAAAAAGTTTAGTGAAAAAATCCTACCTAGCAAAAAAGTGATACTGAAAAGACTGTGACCGAAAATACTGTGTCAGAAGTAGCCGCTGAAATAATGGCTATTTATAAAATTTTTAAAACTCCAATGAAAAGAATAGATGGAATTGAAATTGAAATTTTACAATCCTATGAGAGTTATAACAACATCCGGAAACGAAAGCATCATGTTCGTGAAAAAAAGTTTGTGGATTCTTTAAATGTTTTATAAGATACATCTCACGTTGATGTTGCTAAGTAACTAAAACAAAGCAATAATAAACAAACCTTACGATTCCTTACTGACCATCTTACATCAATGATATTGCTGTCATTCGAAAAAAAACCCAAGCTTTGGATATACATATATTAAGTAAGTAACACTGCTGCTGCGATAATAATTGGTCAGATAGAACATAATTTAGGATACGATATCAGAACGCTGCGTATTTCTCCAGAATACTTTCGGAACCAATACATTTAACAAAAAAGTATTATTCTAAATAACATTAAAACGCTAAAAATAATTCTACTGTTTCTTGGGCAAAAGATTCCAAGTTATAAAATTTCAAATCCAGGTACAATCAGTCATGGCGAAAATTATATATTGTTTTAAGATTTTTTTTTTAACACAACTTAATATATCTTGTGAGCTTAAAAACGTGAGGTTATTATTTTAAGCATTAACAAAGCAACATATTTCAGGTCAACAATTGGAAAATATTCGTCGCTTTAATGTTTTTTTGTGTGGTTATATTTAAAGAACTGGAACAATTCAGGGAATTTGAAAATGACGTTGAAACTGCTGTGCAAAGTTAACTTTGTACACATCTTTGGTATCTTAACGAAAGCAATATTGCATTATCTTCCATTGACGATTAAAATGAAAAGGAAATTATACAAAATTAAAAAAAAATTCATTCTGATTATCTAGTTAAAAGTCTGTAAATGGCTAATGACATACCACAAAGAGGAATTGCATTATTAACGAGGTTTAGTCCAGAATTATTTTGCCAAGAACAACAAAAGCAAAACATAACACATGAAATGGAGCTGCACTATAAAAAACTTCCTTCTTCAAATTTTCCAACAAATAACTTTATTAACTTTTTACAGACACAACGCATTTTATTAGTGTTTATTTCCCAAGACATGTAACTTTTTTACCTTTTGTATTATTAGGTCTTAATTTTAATTACTTGAAACTTTAATAAGTTTTAAACATTCGATTAATCGAATACCTTTAAAAGTTTTATTCGATTATTCGGTATAATATAGTCATTAGTAATATCCAATTGACTCCATAACACTTACAAATTGAAAATAATCGGCTTGAATACCTTCTCGTATTGATTTAAAAATTTAATAAAAAAATATTGTAGACCTGAGTCAGGTTTTGGTCATTTAGTTTTAAAATGAACAAAATATTGGAAAAAATCTATTCACATAATAAATGTACACAAAATTTTCTATTGCATGATAGAAAGTACATGCGTAAAGACTTGAAAAGTAAAGACAACTACTAAAGGTCTTTCGTAGGCTTAAAGTTTATATGAACAAAATATTTCTAATTTTGTAGCGAAAAAAAGTTTATATAACTAAATCGCGAAAGCCTTTTGCGTTAAGAGTTATTAATAAATAAAGACAGACATATTTTTAACAGCTTTTTAAGATGATTTTAGACCACTAATATGCAAATGGGCTGCAAGGTTACAATTTAAAAACGAAATTTTTATGCTCTAGTTGACCGAAAGTAAGCGGGGACTAGAAAAAAAAACACTTCTGCAAATCCCATGTATTTTGTGGGTGGTCTACAAGATATATATATATATATATATATATATATATATATATATATATATATATATATATATATCTTCCAACCTATAATGAGAATAGTATCAAACTATAACAAAATAAAGATTAAAAGATAAACGTGTTTGCAAAGTATTAATTTTTTATAGTTGTGTAACTTAAACAACTTATTCGTTTTTGAAATAACGGACCTCAGAATTTCCTTTCTGGGTATTGTTGCTAGCTTCTGTTACCCAGTCTTTTCCTCATTGAGTTCAATTAATTTTAAAGAAACCATTTTCCGATTCTGTGATAGTAGGCATATTTTCGTTATGCAGAAGTGCGATAATCCAAGGAGGCAACGCAGATAGGGCCACCCATGATAATAGTGAGAAGAAAGAACTAAGCCTCCCTTCAGTGTTTAACCCTTTTGCCCACAAAGTTGCTTATAAGCAACTTTTAATTTTAGCACCGTTACATTTTAAACATTTGAAACAAATTTATCAAAGCATACATAAAATATGTTAAAAAAAAGTTCTTAGAGCATTGCCGCGATCAACATAGTTGTTATGCATTATTCAGTGCGAAGTCGAAAGGAACGAAGGCGTCAAAAATTTAGTGCAAAAAGTAAAAACACTTAAAAAATATAATTTAAGAAAACAAAAAGTTATATATTAGAAGAGATATATTTCTTTTTTTAAGTTGCTTATAAGCAAATTTGAGTTGAACTTGACGTTGTAATTAAACCACGCAAGGAACTTTCTAAAGCGGATATTAAAGCTGTTTTGGAATTTAATTGAAACGTATCTTCTAAAGAATAGTGCGAAAATGGTGAAAAGAGTTTTTAGTTAATGGTTTGAAGAAATTTTTGGAGAAAGGTGAGAAAATTGAGTTTGGGTTCTGTGATATAGAAAAACAAAAAAAAAGCTATTAAAACTATTAAAATTATGTCAACATAAATCGGATTGAAAAAAAAGAAAAAAAAAGAAAAAAAACCTGAAGGAAAAACAGTTATATAATAATAAAATACGTTTTTTTATGTGATGTTCGTATACATAACCTATATAACCAGAAATGATATGCATACATACTTGTTTGTAGATGGGAACCGTGCGAAAGGCCATTTAAACAATTGTAAACCAACATATATGTTTCAACAGTGAAAATGTGTAATAAAAACTTACATAAACTATAGTATAGTTGGTTTAAAGGTCGTGGCAAGAAAGGAAGATTTTAAAAGAAATCTGAAGTTTTTTATAAAAAAAAACCAAATAAGTTGAAATTTTATATTTTTTTTTTTTCAAAATTTAATAAGCTAAGATTTATAAACTTATAACCAAAAAGGCTGGTGTTTTAGTTACGTCAGAATATAGTTTCGTTTAAAACAAAAAAAGAAAAACTTACTTTTTATTTGTGTGTGCAAAGTCGATAAGTGCTAGTGAGATTTGAACTACAAGCGCAAAAGTAAAATTATTAAGTACGAGAACTAAAGCAAGCTTTGTCTAATGTTTAAAGTCAATTTTAATAAAATTTTTATATGACAAAGAAATTTATAAAACAGTTTTATTATCAATCTTAAGATTCCCCAAAATAAAATTATAAAAGACAATCTAATTGTGCCTGAAATAAGAAGGAGGAAACAAAAGCCAGAAAATTTTCAGACTAGCCGGAAGTCACGAATTGTAAGATGATAGGATATTGCGGAGGTGTCTAAAAAAATACATATGTAAATAGTTATACATATGTATTAAATAAAATAGATAATAATATTTTTTTTTTATTGTGAGAATTGTATGTCTATATAAAAAATTTAGTGTTACGTTTTTTTTTTTGAGATTAAATTTTGTTTAATGTTTTAAGTGTGTTTAGTATTATTGATAAGTTTTTTTTTGTAATTCATATTTCATATTAATTGTTGATCAGTAATAAGAAAGAAAGAAAAGAGGCATTGTGGTAAAGCAAAGTTTTGAAAAGTAAATATTGAAGTAAGTGCTTGTTTTTTTTTTTTTTTCTCTAACCACTCAGGATTTTAAGGTACGAATAAAATTAAGATATAGGTTTTCAATCTAGCGACTGCAAGATTGTCAGATTAAATATATCTTAGGGAGCTCCTTCAGATAGGATAAAAGTTGCAAAACCATAGAAAATTTTAAGCCTTAAAATCAAAAGAGGTGAAGAGACAAAAAAAAAAAAAAAAGAACTGAATATTATTGGTGTTGTAACAGAAATGTAAAATTTGCTTTATGACAGAAAACAAGTAATTTAAATAATAATAATGACATATGCAAATATTTTTTTTACCGGTCAGCAATTCGAATATTAAGTTGTATACTGTAACTAGAATTCAGAATAAATAAAACAATATGTATTGAATTGTTAAAAGGCAATATGATTGGTAAAAGTTTTTTTTTGGGGTGATGAGAAACTAAGGTAAGAGTGTGTGTGTGGGATTCGTCTTATGGGGTCATTAACAAAGGAGCGGAAAAGGAAATGGCCACGGTTGGGATATGGCTGGCTGGAAGAGTCATCTAACTTCCCTAAAGATGGTGTGTTTGCTGTGGTAAAGTTTAATATTATATTTTTTTGCAAGAAATATTTTAATTGCTGCATGACCGTTGAGCTTAAGTGAGGGTTAAGATCACACGTCCTGTAAAGTCTCAAGTTGAGCTATTTTTATAAAATCACTTAAGTGCCACCAGGTCACGTAACAATATGTCTCTTCAACAGGAAACAATATGTAGAGTTAAATGGTTGCAAAAGTATTCTTGGTATGGTAGAAGATGGTGTGCCTCAAGGTAGTGTTTTGGGTCCACTTTTATTCGTTTTATATATCAATGACATTAAGAATCCTCAGCTTTGTGGAAAGCTGTATATGTACGCTGATGACATTTCACTTTTTTATCCTTTTAAACATGAAGCAGCCTTAAAACCTTGATATTTGAATACTCTAGACTGAATAAATTGGTTATCAACACAAGTAAGACCAAACTTGTAAGATTTAAACCTCGCGCAACTAATGACGCTGGGAGCTTTAGTATATTTGTAAACGGACAAGAAATATATGAAAGTCCGTCAGTTAAGTATTTGGGATTGAACTTACAAAATAATTTATCATGGAATCTACATATTCAGAAATTTAAATCAAAAATATCACCAGCTGTGGGATTGTTATATAAGTTTAAAAATAAATTTGATCAGGAAACGAAATTACTTCTTTATCAAGCATTGATACAGAGTCATATAAATTACATGTTAATAATATAAGGCAGTAAAAATAGCTCTGACCTAAAATCTTTACAGAGACTACAAAAAAAAAAAAATTTAAAACTTATCTACAATTTGCAATTGATATATTCAACATTGTCATTATATAAAGATGTTGCAAAAACGATTTTGCCCATTACCGGCCTTTACAAAATGCAAGTTCTAATTTTTGTTTTCAAGTCCTTACAAAATAATGGTCGCAATGTTATACAATTTCCAAGGAACCAAAACATTTTCGATGCTAGAAACTGCTCAAGTCTTCGATTTGCCAGGTGCAGACTAGAAACCACAAAACAGAGAATCGAATACATAGGTCCCCTAGAATTAAATAATTTACCACATAATTTAAAAAACACGCTAAGAATTTCACTTTTCAAAGAAAATTTAAACAAATATTTAATTCAAAATTTAGAAATGCTTGTAACATAAAGAACTGTATACATAAATAGATAATTTTGGAATTTACTTTAAGATTTATAAATTTGTAATTAATTGATTTATTATATTTAACTTAATATCATTGCAAACTCGCCTCAATAATGTCTTCGGACGCTGCGGCAATTTGAATTGTTAGATAAAATTACAGTAAATAAAGAAATAAAATAAAAAAAAAATAGTAAATATGTAATGATGAGCATGCACATATAAAGGATAATATATATGTGTACTAATTATATACTTGCTTTTGGAAGAGAAAAGTTTAAAATAAAAGAGAGACAAATTTTAAAAAAGCGCTAATGAAGCCCAAAGTGATGGAGCGACGGGTGGGCGCTGTATAATTGGTCTGTATATGTAAATAGTGGTCAAATCCAAATCTACTGAAAAAAAAGCTGGCAAGCAACAAAAAAAAAAAACAAAAATTTTAAATACATAATTAAACTATAAATTTATAAGCAATGCTTATGTGAACACTAAAATAAGATAATTGTTTATAAAAATAATATTAAAAGTCTATTAATATAAAAGGTCCTTTTCATGCTGTATAACGAAATAGGTTATTCCAGAAGTTTCACTTGTTTTTTTGTTGTAAAGAAGAGTGTAAAGAAAAGTGCAAATAAAAATATTAGTGAAAAAAATATACAGAATATGAATATGAATTATATATAGTGGTAAATAGAAGTAAAACAAAACTAAATAAATTTATTTTATTTTACAAAAGGCTGATAAGTCACATATACATAGTTTTTTTTTTTTTTTTTAAACTATCATTTTCACATTTTGTTTACGATTTTGCTATCAAAGCTTACGCTCTTCTATCAGTAAACTTAAGTCATATTTTGATGTAAAGATGTCGAGTTTTTTGTGTTGTTTTCTCAAATAGAACTTATAAATATAGAAACCTGGTAATAAATAATGTTCCATAATTTACACAACACAATTTGCTGTTTAGACGCACCGTTTTTCATTTTGGTTTTTGAAACACGAATGTCATATTTTTTTATAAAAACGTAACAATGAAAAATTTTTTCTGGATTATGTAACCCGCATTTTAATGTCAGAAACGTCAAAGCTGTGCGAAGAAAAAATATCATTCGTTTAAAAAATTTAACTTATCTTTATTTTGAGTTCACAAAATTTTTTTTAAGAAATTATAAAATAAATAAATAAATTACAATCAGTGATAAAGGAGTTGGCAATGTAGGACATCATCACACTTTCATGAATGAACACATCTAAGTATGTATACATCAACTATATTTGAATTATACACACATATAAAATGTACACTCACACATTAATAAATTTTAAGATACTATTGTTTAAATTTGTTATTTGTACCAATTTTTATTTAACAGATACAATTTTATACTCTACTCGTATAACTGTTTTCTAGGCGAATTAATTTTATCAAGTGGTATCAAGGCGAATAAATATACGATGGGAGAGATGGCTAATTTATTGATTTTCGCCGGTAGGGTAACTGTCAAACTCCATATATTTATTTTATTATTATTTTATAATACAAAAGTTCTTTCTTTAATATTCTTTAAAATATAATTACAAAAAGAGTTTTAAATCAATTAAAAAAACAAAGGTTACTAAAAACGTGAATTAAAAGGGTAAGAAAAAATTGCAGTTATTAAATGTGTTTTGAAGTTTATCTACACTTAGGTGCCAGTTTTTCTTCTTATAGTTGTAGCGGCGCTCCCACCTTATATGAATTTCGTCTATTAAACACAGCGCCAGAGCTGCGTTGCCACTATATATGACAAAAACAAAAAATTTATATGAAAAAAAGTAAATAAGAAATATTTATTAATACATTGGCAACACTTCGATTTGACACAACAAAAATTCATACGAAACACAACGTAAGTTAAACGAAAAAACCGGAACGTGTTACACGGACGCTAATTATTACGTATTCGTCCAAATATCATCCGGTTTCGTTTCGCTCTTGGCTTCTTCTATAAACAGGGTGTTAGTTTATTAAGTATTTCAACTAAGGGCATTACAAATCATAAATAATTTAATGAATTGTACAAAAAAATTGAACTTTGAAGATATATTTTATTTTATCTGCATGAAACTTAAGTATATATACATATGAAAATTTTGATAGTTAGTTAGTGGAAGATGCGTTTTTTTTTTTGTTTTCGTTTTTCTGATTGAAACTTAATAACCATGATGGAGTAGTTTTACTATGGTTGATAGAGGGTGTTGTGGATATGGGTGAATTGCACTTAATCGTGTAAGCGTGATGTTGGCACAAAAATTTCTAATAGGTATTGCTTTTAATTAAAATCGGAGCCGTTAGCAATTTAAAAGCTGTGTATTCACTATTTATTGAATTACAGAAGGGAAGGGAGGCTCAAGCCACTAGGCCAACAAACTAAAAATAACATATGTGACAAGGGCGAACTGAGACTAACATATATCTATAACTTATTTGTGTATAATGGTATCGTTTTAAAAGTTATTGATTTCCTTCTTGACACGAAAGAAATTTATGTTTGTAGTCTTAGGTGTTTTTTTTTTCAGTGATAAGAACTTACTCAAATACGGCGAGTAGCCAGATAAAGCCACCGTGTGAAACCTTCACCTTCTATAAAAACACACAATTGTATAAAAGCAACCATAACATATGGCACCCAACGAACGAATGCTGTAATATTAATATCTAGTTTTTTTTTTTGTAAATCTCGCAGTTAATTTATTTTGGCCTAAAGTTTTTTTGTTTTTGGGTTTAGTGCTAAAAAATGAGGCAGCTGCCGGCAGCCTCTACCAAGCTATGAACTTTTTGTAGAGTGTGTTTTTGTGTGTGACTGGACGGAGTGAAAACAGGTAGCCTTGCAAACCTTTTTTATTGTGTGTTGCAAGAAGTAACCACTTTTGTTATGAGAAAAGGGACTGTAAGGAGAAAATGTTTTTTTGTGAGTTAAGCCCATTTCGTTATGTCTACAAACACAACACCTAAAATCATCAACTTTAAAATCTACAATTAAAAAGTTATATATTTATATATATATTCGTATATATTCGTATATATATAGTTCGTAGCGAAGTTGATGCTCTTAGTTAGCGTGTAGCGGAAATAGAAAGCTCTGCAAATGCAAACTTTATAGCAGGACCAGGCTTAAGTTACACTCAACAACAAGAGGCGGTCAGGGATAAAGTTTAAACAGTAGGAAACTACAACATGGAAGGACAACAGGCAGTTCAATCTCAACCCGATGTTTGGCACAAGTATAAGCTACAGACAACAGGAGATAGAAGCTCGAAGAACAATTGATCTGGATAAGTGACATATAAAATTCGACGGAACTGGACGGGAGATGACTGTAGAAAGTTTTTAATTTCGCATTGAAAAAATGCACGCGTAGCATAATATTTCATGTCAACAATTGATTTTCACAGTTTGGTTTCTGGAATCGCTGCAATGACAATGTGATAATAGGGGTTTTGGTAATTTTTAAACAGGAATTAAAAAACCATTTGAAGTCAACAGGCTCAGATTATCAAATATATGGAAAATAATAGGCTATAAGCAGCAACCAAGCCAATCGTTTGGCGAGTTTTATACGGAAATTCATAACCTGCCATTTCGGCTATGTAAGAAAATCCTGAAACCCGAGCTTGTTCAAATTATTTGAGGTAATTTACGCAGTAACATTGCGGATCTTATATTTTCTGCGACTATTAATACATTAACTGACCTTAAAAAGGAGTCGAAACGAGTTGAAAATATCATTACGTCATTCCTGACGTAAACGATGAATCAATAAAATTAGAAGCTTTCTATGTAACTGGTAAAAACTTAAAGGTTAGAAAGAACAATGGTAGTTATCTTAAGGATAGAACCAACTCTCAACTTGTAGAAGGTTCGCTGGATACTTTTAACCCAATGAGTTCTAATACCAGAATACAACTACAAAATTGAAAAACTAAACCAGAAATTTCTTGTATGTCTGTATTCAATTTCAATTTATGCTATACGTTTGGCATGCCTGTAGATTTTACAGAAAAAATACACAAAGCTTTGATTCTGAATCTCTTTTCAAATCAAAATTTCATGGCATAAAATTTTCCTGTTACGGTAAAGATACACACCAAATTATTTTAAAGTGAAGGTGGCAGAGCTAACTGGGAGCTCCTGCCGGACTACCACGAATCCGGAATAAAACCTATAAAAGTTTTACGGAGATTAGAAAATAAGGGTAACTGACGAACCCCCTTAAAAAAGGCCATTACATCAAAGAAAAGTAGATTACAAAAAAGTTAGAGCTAAAATATTTAACACTAAAATAAAAATTGTTAGCAGAAAGTATGGGAACAATCAAAAGTTAAGAAATTGAAATGCGAAAATCAAAAGAGTAAAGAAACTTTTAGTTTAAACAGTAGTAGGAACAAAGGAAGATAACAGGTTCTTCGCAAAGACGCTAGCTGGTGGTAAGAAAGTAATGGCATTGTTAGACTCAGGTGCTGGAGCGTGCTGCATAGGAAGAAATGCTTATATATTTCTGGAGAATTTTAAAGGGCTAATTATAAATTTGAAATGTCAGAATGTTAAAACAATTGGTGGATGTTAAGTAACTGTTACAGTTATAGTAAGCTTTCCGGTAGCTTGGAATGGTTTCACAAAATGTATAGATTTTTTGATAATACCTGACTTAGAACACGAATTTTACTTTGGAATTGACCTATGGAAAGTGTTTGATTTACCCGTTGTAGGAGAATCAGGAATTTATGTATATAAGATAGTGCAGACAGGCGACATTTAAAACGTAACTGAGAAGCCACACGTACTTTCAGTGAGAGAAGCGGATAGACTTGAAAAGGTGAAAGCATTGTTTCCTTCGTCCCCCGTTTTAGAACTTGGCCGTACGTACGTATATTGCTATCAAACAAAGACACTATCCGGTGTCTCCTGTTCTTAAGGAACTTTTGTATAAGAAATTAGACATAATGCTATGTTTAGTGGTTATAGACCTAACAATAGAAGAATATTAAAAAGAAAGAGAACAAAAGTATGGCTATGCCAGATGGCTATAGAGTTAATGCACGAACAATTAAAGATGCAGCCTATAGGAAACTAGGTACATATCTGCAATTGATTTAAAAGATGCTTTCTGGCTGACTCCACTACAGAAAAATCGAGGAGAAAAACGGCACGAACAGTTCCCGGGCGTCCATTATACCGGTATACTGTAATTCCATTTGGGCTGTGCAATACTGGCCAGCAACGTGTCGCTTAATGAAAAAAGCCATACCAGCCACTTTACGAAATAATGTTTTTTTGTACCTCGATGATCTCTTGATGATTTCTGCTAGCTTTGAAAGCTGGCTTTACGATTAGTTTGAGGAAAAGTAAGTTTTGCACGTCCAGTACTTAGGTTTTGTGTTAGATAACGGCTGTATTAGGAAAGTCGAATCAAAGGTGAAGGCAAGACGGAAGATTCCGGTTCCAAAGAAACCAAAGCAATTAAGAAGGTTTTTGGGAATGTGCGGGTGTTGTCGCAAATTCATTCGTAATATGCTAGTTTAGCAGCAACACAGCACGACTGTCTTACAAAAGACCGTATACGGAAATTTTTCTTACATGACGATACTCAATGTGCATTTGAGCAGTTAAAAAATAGCCTTACGTCAGCTTCTGTGCTAGTTAATCTGGATTTCTACTAAAAATGTTTCATTCAATGTGATCTTTTTAGCCAAGGCCTTAGGGATATCCTTTTCTAGGTTGATAAAGATGACCATGAGCATCCCATTGCGAACTGTCTACAAAGCTTAACAAGACGCAGAGAAATTATAGCGTGATAGAGCAAGAGTGCTATGCGGCTGTATTTAGTGTGAAAAGGTTTATACCCTACATTAAGGGACTGCCCTTAACACTAGCTAATTACCGACCACTCTAGCCTTAAATGGCTTCTGAACCAAAAGGAGCCTACTAGGAGGTTGGCTTGGTGGAGCATGAAATTGCAGGGGTTTGAATTTGACATCCAGCACCGTAAAGAATGGCAAAGTGTTGTCCCTGATGCATTGTGACGTATCTGTATGTAAGAAATTGTTGAAAATTATCGTTTGGTAGACATTGATTTGAGTGGTTCGTATTTTAGTTCTTTGAAATATACCACACTTAGAGAAAGTATTGCGCAAGGTAGGATAATTCTGCAGATATATGTGTTTCAGGTAATTATGTTAATAAAAGGACAGCTTTTCCAATTGGGATTTTATTAGATAAAGACATATCCTGGAAGCTCTGGGTGCCACACAAACTTCAAAACGAATTATTAAAGGCTGCGCACTATTCAATATCATCAGGTCTCGGTGGAATTCATAAAACCTTATCGAGATTAAGACAACGTTCTTACTGGCCCATTGTGGTTGTTGACGTCCAAAAGATAAACAAGGTATGCCATCCCAGCATACCTCGCGCGACCAGCAAATTATTACAGAAAGACCTTTTCAAAGGTTGTATATTGATTTTATGGATCCATATCCAATATCTAAAAATGGAAATTTGTTTTCCTTGAGCCAATGCTCTTTGCCGCCTCTGTCTATGCTACAAGCCTTCTTGAAAAACAAGTTTTCCATATATTTGGAATTCCAGAATATATTCATTCTGACCATTGCCGTCAATTCACATAAGAACTATTTCGTCAATTTCTACAATATATGGTATTAAACATATTCGAACTGCATTTTATAATCCACATTTAAATGCAGCTAAAAAAGCTAACAGATCCATTCTGCGAATGATACGGTATAAAAATCCTAAAAACTGTGACCAGAATTTAAGTGATGTCGGTTTTGCCCTTAGGAGCACTAGTCACAGTTCAATAGGAGTATTACCATATTTTGCCGTTGACACAGTTCAACATGCCTCTGCATATGATATTTTTCGAAAATTTGAAAGTGGAAAAGATCTTTACACGCTCATAAGTAAACAATGTGATAAAATAAAATTTATTAAGGATAGGATACTTTTAAATATGCGGAAATCTCACGACCGAGTGACCCGAAACTATAACAGTACGCTTTAAGGAGGCCAAACTTGTATCGCGCAGAAATTTTAAGCTTAGCAACAAAGGTCAGAACTTTAACTCTAAGCTCGCACCTGCGCTCATTAAATGCATTGTTCTCGAAGTTTTTTGCAAATTCTTTATACGAACTAGGAGGCTTGGATGGTAAAACTCATGGTGTATTTCTTGGGTAGGATATTATTGTTGTTTGAACCTTGAAAGTTCCGGCTAGCATCAGAGTAATTGGGTCGTGGCAGGACGCCTGGCTATATATGCTTTTCTAACGTCTTATAAGCTCCATTTTTGCAGATTTACTTTTCGTTCGCAAACGTTCCAAACCTTAGTCCAGTATAGACGTCTACGAAGTTGCTACGAGTTACGAGTTGCGATTGACGATAACATTCAATCATTTGAGATTTTTTTTACTTTATGGCAACTCTGGGAATTATTGTTCAAAGAATTTGTTTTTACTTTTTTTTTTTAAATAGAAGTCCAAGAAAAAAAATTAGAGATAGGTTAGAGAGATAGAATTTGGATGAAGACAAGAAAAGAAAAAAATATATTTTTGGGTTCTGGGAAATAAAGAAACATAAAAAACTATTAGAACTATTAAATTGTATCTAAATAAATGGTATTAAAAAAGAAAATAAAATAAATGTAACACAGAAAAACCTAAAGGGAAAAAAATACAGAATAATAAAACACGCCTTTTTATGCGATGTTCCTATACATAACCTATATTACCAGAAATGATATGCATACATACTTGTTTGTAAATGGGAATCATGCGAAAAACCAACACTTAAAATAGTTGTAAACCTATATGTTTCAACAGTGAAAATACTGTAATTAAAACTTATAAAAACTACAGTAAATATGTAATGATGAGTATGTACATATAAAGAATAATATATATGTGTACGAATTATATACTTACTATTGGAAGAGAAAAGTTCAAACAAGAAAGAGAAAATTAAAAAAAGTGCTAATGGAGCCCAAAGTGATGGAGAGAAAGGTGATCGCTGTATAATTGGGGTGTATATGTAAATGTTGGTAAGAAACAAAAACTACTTGAAAAATTTTAAATACATAACTATTTGAACTATAAATTTATAACCAATGCTTATGCAAATACTAAAATAAGATAATTGCTTATAAAAACAATATTAAGTCTAATAAATAGAAAAGATGCATGACATGCTGTATAACAAAATAGATTAATTTAGTAGTTCTACTTGATTTTTTGTTGTAAAGAGAGGTGTAAAAAAAATGTTGGTAAAAAAATACAGAATATGAATTGGATTTAGTGGTAAATGGAAGTAAAACAAAAATATAAATAAATTTAGTTTCACGAATGCAAAAAGCTGATAAGTCACATATACGTACTTTTTTTATAAAAAATAACTAATTTACGGTTTGTTTGCGATTTTGCTAATCTTAAGTCATATTTTGATGTAAAGAAATCGAGTTTTTTTGTATTGTTTTCTCAAATAGAACTTATGAATATAAAAACTTGTTAATAAATAACCATCCATAATTTAACTTAATGTTAATTAAGTATGTAGTTAATTAAGTATTTAAACTTAGTGCATTACAAAACATGAACAATTTAATGAGTTAAACAAAAAAAAAATTCAGTTGATGTTGAACTCTCATTATGTTAAGTTTATTTTCGCAAGTCAGACTTTAACATAAATATAACGGTTTTAGAAGAGACAAAACAACAAAAAACTTTTTAATTTTTTGCCTAATATAAATCAATTCAGTTAACAAACAAAAAAAAAAAAACAAAACAAAAATAAAAATAAAAATATAAACAACATAAAGTAAGGATTGGTAACAACTAATAAAATGACTGATCCCCCCGACCGGGGTGGGCTGCCTTGCCCAACAATAACTTTAGATAAGTCAAAAACGTTCCCTATCATTTCTCCTGGTGAAAAATTTCTTATAATGGAAAGAATCAAAAGCTCTGATTCCTTAGCAAACGTTTCACGGTTTTTAATAAAAAAGGGATAGACAATGTAGTCGGAGGGAAAGTAAACCAGTGCAAAAAATTAGTAAACGGAAATCATTCGTTCAAGCAACGAAGCTTATTCAACTGACGTCCCTATCACCCGAAATAAAGGTTAACATGAAAGAGCATCCAGGATTAAATTATGCCAAGGGAGTAATTTACTCTAATGACCTACGCGGGATAGAAGAGTCAGAAATATTGTCGGAATTAAAAGAACAAAATATTATATTTGTCAAAAAGATTTTAAAAAACTCAGACGGCAAATTGTCAGAAACAGGTCTCATCGTAATAACTTTTGCTTTTATAATGTTACCGTCTGATATCAGAATCGGTTACGAAAAGGTAAGGGTTCGTCCTTATATCCCCTTACCATTAAAATGCAAAAATTGCCAACAATATGGACATACAGCAAAAGTATGCAAAAATAATAAAATATGCAGTCACTGCTCAAATAAGTTTTATCTGAACGAAGAAATCAACGAAAAATGCTCATATCAACCATCATGCATTAATTGTAAAAATAACTTAATTAATGACAACAACCATGCAACATTTGACAGATGCTGTCCAATTTTCCTTAAGGAAAAAGAAATACAAGCCATCTCCACCTTAGAAAAGGTTGGCAAAAAGAAGGCTGCTTCAATTTATAGGCAAAGACATTCTCCTCAACAAATCTCGACATATTCAATGGCAGTTAAAAACAGCACCATAGATAAGCCTTCCACATCAACTACTATGAGACCCCCTACAGAAATACAAAAACCACGCTTTATAAAAGATTACTCAGATATAATTAGTGACAGCGACAACTCCCAATCAGAAATGGAAACCGATCATCTGAGCAATTCATCACAACCAGTTAATGGGAACCAGCCACTTATATTACCCAAAAATACATCAAAAAAATTAAGAGACAAAATTAAACAAACAACCCGCAAATCTAAACGATTAAGTAAGATCTAATTCATTTACAATGTCACATGTCTTATATTTATCATTCCATCATTATATTTCAACCACTATATTTTCTTTTCATTTAACACACGCTTTCGTACATACTTCAAGAAAAGTAAAAAAAACAAAAAGCTATATATTACTCTCTTCAACAGTTTTTATAACCTTTGTTAATTTAAACATTCATTTAGGCTTAAATTCATTATCACAAATATTAAGCACTCAATATTCATTTAACAGCTTCTCTGATTATACACAAGACCATAGATTCTGCTTGAATATAAAAAATAGTATTTCTCTTATGTTTATTAAAACTCTAATTTTTGTCTCCTTAAAAAATAAACTCAATGATGCTCAATTAACAGTCTTTTTAATATTACAAGCTACAAAAAATATTACTTCATTATTTCAATACACAATTACCTATACATTTTATAATCTCCTAAAATTCTTTAAACTACGTATCACCTCTACATTTCTTATTCTACTTATCTCTTATTTCATACATACTACTGATTTAAGTACATATCTCTTAAATTTAACAACAAAAAATTATAGAAAACAATACTTATAAACAAGCACAAAATATTATGGCTATTCACAACAATTAGTAAACCCACAACAATGGAAATTTTGTTTCATAAAATCTTGTAAATTTTCTTTAAAAAAACTTATTTAATGGCTTTAAAAATCTTACAATGGAACATGAACGGCTATTTAAATAATTATAATGAATTACAAATTCTTATTAAAAACCTTTCCCCAAAAATAATTTGTATTCAAGAAACGCATATACATTCCCTCCTTAATATCCCAACCCCTATTAACTACACATTATACACTTTGAACACATCCTCAACAAGATACGGTGGTATAGCTATTTTAGCTCATAAATCCCTACAGCAAAAACAAATCTTTATATCTAACGACTTCGACACAATCTGTATTGAAATCATATCAAGAATAAAATTTAATTTATTTAATACCTATATAACACCGACGACAAACTTCACTGAAAAAAAGCTTGACAATACATTCAGATCGAATCTACCAAGCATCATAATAGGTGATAGCCCCCACAAGAACTGGGGTTCCACTTCTAATAGCTTCAGGGGTAACATTTTGGCAAAGTTTATCAACAAAACAGGCTTAGTGTTATTAAATGACAAATCCCCTACCCACTTAAATACCCATGGCACTTCCTCGCACATTGACCTGTCACTTTGCTCATCTATGATAGCCTCTCAAGCCGACTGGCAAACAGAAAAAACTTTATTTGGAAGTGATCACTTCCCTATAATAATAACGTTATTTCCCCCTAAAGCACTAAATTACCCTATAAGTAAACCAAAATTTAATATAAAATTTGCTGATTGGACAAAATATCAAAATTTATGTGTATTTTTCGAAACAAAAAAACCTATTTCTGAAAACATAAACGAGGAAACGGCCTATGTCTCTAAAATAATATTGCAATCAGCTAATAATTCAATACCTCAACCCCAATTTAAGGCAAAATAAGTACCATGGTGGAATCATAGGTTAGAAAATCTAAAAATTGAGAAAAATCGTTCTTGGCACTCATTTAAAAGAAATATGACACAAACTAATCTTCTTGCATACAAAAAAGCAAACGGAATATACAAAAAACATATAAAAATAGCAAAAAAAAAAAATAAGTATACTTAACTTAACTTTAACAATTACTCCCTCAACACCTATTGAAAAAGTCTAGTCAAATATATGCAACTTTACCGGGTATAGAGCACGACACGGAATCCATTGTATTTCCGCATTGTCCAACCAGGACGAAATATTAACTGATTCAACTGAAATATGTAATGAATTTGGTAAATACTGGTCGGAGAACTTCGATGATTCCAGGTTTTCTAGTGAGTTTAGATCAAAAAAACTGGGTGTTGACAGCCTTCTCTTAAATATTACTCCATGTTCTGATGCAGCAAAGATTGAAACAAAAATTACATTCATTGAACTTTCATCCGTACTAAACAATTTAAAGGGAAAGACTCCAGGAATGGATAGAATTTCTTACCCTATGATAAAAATGTTACCAGCTAAAGTTAAAAGAAGAATTTTAAATCTCTATAATAATATATTTTCTAACTACATTCCACAAAAATTTAAACATAGTGTTGTGATTCCAATTTTTAAACCTGGCAATGATAAAACAGTTACTAGCTCATATCGCCCAATATCTTTAAATTCGTGTTTAGGTAGAGTTTTGGATAAAATTTTCGCTAACAGGTTGTGGTGGTTTGTAACACGTAACAAACTACTACACAACCGACAACATGGCTTCAGAAGGGGAGGCTCAACAATAGATAGTCTACTGTATGTCGACTATCAGATTGCTAACTGCCTCTCGTTACGCAAACATGCGACCATCATTAGATTTTGAGAGAGCATTTGAAAATATAGGTATTCACTTAGTATTAGGACAACTAATAGAATGGAAAGTGGGGTTCAATATCATCAGGTATGTAAAAAATTTAATGTCAAACAGAAAGATTTCGGTACGAATTCACAATAAATACTCAAATACATTTCCATTACATAACGGGATACCACAAGGATCACCTCTTTCGGTAATTATTTTCCTTATAGCATTTAATAAATTATTTAACACTATTTCTCTTCATAAAGAAATAGATTTCTGCGCATACGCAGATGACTTTAACCTCATAATAAGATCATCCCGAAATAAAAGAATTTCATTTGATCTTGATTATCTCCTGAATGACATTAACAACTGATGTAACTTTTCAGGTGCCTCACTGTCAACCTCAAAATGTAAATATATCCATATATGCCGTCTGAAAACTTGTAACTTTAAAATAATCTCATCTTGTGTTACTCTTCATAGAGTAGAAACTCTGCGATTACTAGGATTATTTATAAACAACCGCTACAATTGGAAATGCCATATAGAATATCTACAGAGTTCTCTATCTCACCGCCTTAACATGATTAAATGTTTATCTAACCCGAAGTGGAACTGCAACCAAATTAACCTTATCTGTGTAACAAAAGCCATCATTCTTTCAAAGATAAATTATGGATTACAATTCTTTAGTTTTGCCCCTAAATCGTATACTAATAAAATCAACTCGATTATAAACTCATGCATAAGAACTTCATTAGGCGCATTACGTTCTACACCAATATCAAACTTGAAATATGAATCCAATATCCGATCGCTAAACACCCAGAGGGATATACTTATCACCAAACTTTTACCTACATTAATAAATAATGACAGTCTATTAAAACAAACTATAAAAAAACTAAGACGCTCCAAGAAAATACCAAAAGTAGCTTCTTCTCTATATAGAGCAGTACAGATGTGCGAAAACCTTGACATTCCAAAAATTACACCACTAGAATTCCTAAATTACAACCACCCTGGTTTCTTAATAGCTCATCAATTGATACTAGCCTCCAACACTCTTCTAAAAGTACTACACACATTTTACAATATAAACACATTTTCGAAAACTTAAAAGAAAAATTCTCAGATTATAAATTTATATTTACTGATGGATCCAAGACGGATTTAGCGGTTTCTTATAGTGTAAAACTAGATGAAACTATTTTAAAAATATCTAACCTATACACCTATAGCTCAGTTTTTTCAGCAGAAATTATCGCAATTTTTCAAGCTTTAAACTTAATGAAAAACTAAGTCAAAAAACTTGCAATTTGTACGGATTCTCTTTCGGCAATTTATTCAATTCTTAAAGTGTCAAACAATGAATATTACCTTTCAGTTATTAGAAATACCCTAATTGAAAGATTTCCTAATATTAAGTTAATATGGGTTCCTGGTCATAGTAAAATTCAGGGCAATAAATTTGCTGACAACGCTGCGAAAAACGCAGAAAACAACCAATATATCTCACTGTTGCATAAGTAATATTTATGTCTTATCTTTAGCATAACATAAATTTAATAATATGGCATCACTAACTTATATGTAATAAATTATTATAACATGGCATCATTAAGATGGCGTTTGTAAGATACACACATAATAAAAGCAATACTTGTGAAGACTAATAAAACATGGTGTCAGAAGTGAGTGAAATTTAATAGAATAAAATGTCGACCGAGCAACAAAATGAAGAGTCAACACAAAGGAGATCAACAACTGAAGGAAGTCCATTTTTTGCCACTACGTTGCAGCCCATAAATTTGAAGTCAACAAATTTGGCAAAGGAATGGAAACATTGGTTTACACAATTTAAAATTTTTATGACTGCAACAAATTTGGAGTCGCAGTCAGATCGTCGTAAGGTGGCCTTACTGCTACATCATTTAGGCAGTGAGTCACTGGAAATTTTTAATTCATTTAATGAAGATTTAGATGTCATAAAGTATTCAAGGTTGGTTGAAAAGCTAGAGAATTTTTTTACTCCAAAAGTGAATATCGCAATGGAGCGGCATCGTTTTTTTACATGCAGACAACAACAGCACCAAACGATTGATGAATATGTGACCACTTTAAAAAATTTAAGCTTGAATTGTGAATTCGGCACTATAAGGGAAGATCTTGTTAGAGATATTTTCACCTGTGGCTTGTCTCCAAAATTGGGGAATATTCGAGAAAGGTTATTGGCAGAAGGTGGTATTTCTTTAGATAAGGCCATTGACATTGCCAAATCTATATCAGTTGCTAAAGAAAATGCAATTAAACTTGAAGTCAACCATGAGGAAGAGCCAGCAATAAATGCATTAAGAAGAAAACCTCTTAACCTGCCGAATTACAACAAACAAAGCGAAACACCATGCAGTCGATGTGGTCAAACACACAAGAAAAAATGCCCAGCTGATGGGTCAAAGTGCCACAATTGTGGAAAGAGTGGACATTATGCCAAGATGTGTTTTTTAAAAAGGCGGTATGTAAAAAATGTCACTGTAAAACAAGGCGAGGACTATGATGGCTACGAAGATGGAGAAGAAGAAGAAGAAGATTTATTTATTGGCGCCATTTTAAACCCAGTAACAACGGCTGAATGGAATATTGAGGTTATAATTGAAGACAGCAAAATGGTATGTCAAATTGATACGCGGGCGCAGGCCAATGTTATATCAAAGGAAATTTTTATGAAGTTAAAATTTTATAATTTATTAAAGAAAACCAACGTTAATATTTTTACATTTAGTGGCGAAAAGTTGCCCATATTAGGCACTGTGAATTTAAACGTTTTTTATGAAAATAATATTTATGTGTTGAAGTTTTTTGTAGCGGACATTAAATGTAAAAATATTATCGGTCTTAGTTCTGCTATTCAAATGAATTTAATTAAACATGTAAACAACTTGTCATTAAATAATATTGTTGAAAAGTATTCTGATATCTTTGGTGGTCTTGGTAATTTGCGTAGTGAGTGTAATCTTGAACTAAGAACGGACGTTCCTCCTGTAGTGGATCCTCCTAGAAAAATCCCATTTAAATTACACGAAAAATTAAAATCAGAATTAAAAAGAATGGAGAATTTAAAGGTGATTAAAAAGGTCAGTGAACCAACTGAGTGGGTGAACTCAATTGTCTTGGTATCAAAACCAAATGGAAATCTTAGAATTTGTTTAGACCCGAGAAATTTAAACAAGGCCATATTAAGGCCATATTTTCCATTTCCAAACATTGAAGACTGTAAAGCTAAGCTTAACGGTTCTAAATATTTTTCTTCACTCGATGCTAATAGCGGTTTTTGGATGATTCCTCTGAATGACCAATCTTCAAGGTTATGTACTTTTAATACTCCGTTTGGACGTTACAGGTTTTTGAGATTGCCATTTGGGATAAATGCAGCACCTGAAATTTTTCATGGTGAAATGGTAAGGCTGTTTGGTGATATTCCCGGATTGATAATTTATATAGATGATTTTTTGATTTATTCTTCTACTAGAGAGGAACATTTAAGAGTTCTGGAGAAAGTTTTTGAAAGGGCAAGGGAAGTGGGTATAAAATTCAATGAGGACAAATGTAAGATTTTAAAGACCGAAATAAGGTTCTTAGGTCACATATTTAGTAATTTTGGGATAAAACCAGACGATGAGAAAATTAATTCTATTTTAAATATGCCTAAACCTACAAGTGTGAAAGAATTGCAACGATTTTTGGGTATGATCAATTACTTAGGAGCTTTCATAGAGAATTTGGCCTCAAAGAACAAGAACTTGAGGGAATTGTTAAGAAAGGATATTGAATGGCACTGGTCAGAAAACCATGAAAGAGAATTTGAAAACCTAAAAAGGGAAATAACAAAATCGCCCATATTGACATATTTTGATCCTAATAAGGATTTGACATTATCTGTAGATGCTTCCAAATTTGCCCTTGGTGCAACAATTATGCATGACCAACATCCAATTGCGTATGCATCAGTTTCGTTAACGACATGTCAACAAAATTATGCGCAAATAGAAAAAGAGCTATTTGCTATTTTGTTTGGTTGTGTAAAATTCCATCAATATGTCTATGGGTCAAAAATTTTGGTTGAGACAGATCATAAACCGTTGGTCAATCTCTTTGACAAACCTTTATACAAAATTCCGGCAAGACTTAAAAGATTCATGCTACGATTACAATTATATAATCTTTCTGTTAGATACAAGCCAGGCAAGGATCTTCAAATAGCTGATACTTTATCGAGAGCACCTTTAAGGGAGACAGCATTGAAAGAATTAGATCAAGAAATTTCACTTCATTGTTATTTATTAGCGTCTTGTTTGAAAATACTTTTTGCAAAAATTGATTTTGTTAGGGAACATACAAAGAATGATGTTACTTTTAGAAAAATTTCTGAGTATGTAAAAAGCGGGTGGCCACGAAATAGAAAGCTAATAGAATCGGATGTAATGCCATACTTTAAAATAAAAGATGAAATTTCAATTTTGGATGACATTTTATTAAAAAATCATCAGATTTTAATTCCAAAGAGCTTACGTAGCTCAATATTATTAAAAATCCATGAGGGTCATATGGGCATACAAAGATGCAAAGATTTAGCTCGACAGTTCATTTACTGGCCAAATCTTTATAATGATATAGAGAATATTGTTTCAAACTGCGAGATTTGTATGCGACATCAAAATTTGAAACCTAAATCAGAAATGATTCCACATGAAATAGTGCTTATGCCATGGTTCAAGCTAGGCTGTGATTTGTTTGAATTTAATACGAAAACTTACTTGCTTGTCGTTGATTACTATTCTAAATATATTGAGGTAGAATTATTAAATTTTGGTTACAACAGTGCTCAGGTCATAGTAAAATTAAAATCAATATTTGCTAGACATGGAATTCCTGGCACGTTATTAACGGATAATGGTCCTCCATTTAATTCGAAGGACTTCAATGATTTTTGAAGAGATTGGGAAATAGAGCATTGTACATCAAGTCCATATTTACCCAGGTCCAATGGTTTAGCGGAACGTTGCGTTCAAATAATGAAGAAAATATTATTGAAGTCTCTGGAAAGTCATTCAGACCCATATGTAGCGTTGCTTCAATACAGAACAACACCGAAAGGAAATTTGCCCAGTCCTGCTGAACTTCTGATGTCAAGGTCTTTGAGAACAAAGATTCCATCTTTATCAAAAAATTTTATACCAAAAATCATTAATATTAATGAATATAAAAAACAGTTGAGTTCAAGCATTCGAAAATATAATGATTATTACAATAAAACAGCAAGAAGAGTAGATCCGCTGAAAGAAGGAGATTCCGTCATGTTCAAGAAAACACCCACAAGTTGTTGGTACCAAGGTCAAGTTGTAGATACATGTAAAGAACCAAGGTCATTTATTGTAAAAGATAATAATGATATTTGTTATAGAAGGAGTCAAGACCACACAAGAAAAACTTCAGAAAATAAATTTGAAAATTTAGAAAATAATAATGACTTACAAGAAGCCAATCAAATAAGTCCTGAATTACCAGTGGCCACTGATAATGATGGCAATAACTATGTAACAAGAAAAGGTAGAGTTGTAAGACAGCCTAAAAAATTAAACTTATAAAAAATTGTTAACCATTTTTAACTAAGCTTATCATATATATATTTTTGTACACACTCATTACATTTATTTACATTTACTTGAAAAAAGGAAGATGTTGCATAAGTAATATTTATGTCTTATCTTTAGCATAACATAAATTTAATAATATGGCATCACTAACTTATATGTAATAAATTATTATAACATGGCATCATTAAGATGGCGTTTGTAAGATACACACATAATAAAAGCAATACTTGTGAAGACTAATACAACACTCACAACTAATCATAACAACAAGGACTTTAAAAAATACGTTTAAATTTGTACACTTCAATGGACATGAATAATACTTATAACTCCAGCTCTAGATGGTACCAAATTATAAACAATGAAAGAAAAACAATATACGACTACATATCAGACTACGGAAAAGAAACTAATAGGCTCGACTTTATTAAATTTATAAGACTAAGACTTGGCCACACAAGAGCAACACACGGAAAACTCTTCGACCCCAATTACGGTCCTTTCTGTAACTGCCAGATTGACTACCCTAAAAATCCCCAACATTTACGGCACGAATATCCGCTACTAACTAGTACAATAACCTCCATATTCAAAAATTCTGATCCCATATTTACCTTATCCCATCCCACTTCCGAAAATATAAAATTACTCACTAAATTCCTAAAAAAGTCAAATCTATGTAATAAAATTTAATTTTAATGTATAATTAATAAGATTTTACGATCTAGTTAAGTTAATGTAAGAAAAATATAAGAAATATAAGAAAATAAGAAAAGATAAGAGCTGAAGGCCGTAGATGCTATTGCTCTTATTTTAATATTTAACTTATAATTTATTATGAGTTAAATAAATAAATAAATAAACAAAAAAAAGATAAATTTCATTTTATCTCCATGAAACTTAAGTATATATATGAACATTCTGACGGTTAATGAAAAGTGCGTTTTTTTGTGCTTCTTTTTCTGATTGAGTCTTAGGAACCATGATGGAGTAGTTTTACTATGGTTGATAGAGGGCGTTTTGGATGTGGGTGAATTGCACTTAATTGAGTAAGCAAGGGGGACGAAATGAACGTATTCTAGTGTGAAGGTGGCACAGAAATCTTTAATGAGTATTGCTTTAAATTAAAATCGGAGTCGTAGGCAACGCAAAGGCTGTATATTCACTATTTATTGAATTACAAAATGGGAGGGAGACTCAAGCCACCAGACTAACGAACTAAAAGCAACATAAGTGACAAGAACGGACTGAGACTGACATACATTAAAACTTATTTGAGTATAATGGTATCTTTTTGGTAGTTATTTATTTTCTTCTTGACACGAATGAAATTTATTATTATGGTTCTAGGTTTTTTCTTTAGTGATAAGAACTCATTCAAACACGACGAGTAGCCGTATAAAGCCACCATGTCAAACTTTCACCTTCTATAAAAACACACAATTGTAAAAAGCAACCATAACAACAGTCAGATAAAACCACATAGGCAAATACAAATTGAAATACGAATCTGAGCAAGAAAAGCTTGACAGAGAAAGTAGGGTATTTGTAGATTAACTGGACCAACAACTTCCATAGATAAAGCTGGTCATGCCTTCGCTACAGTCGGTCAGCTTATTAGATTGGTCAATTGTTTTGTTTGCTATAGTATTTAGAGTGTTCTATGTGCTGTGCGACCATTACAGGTAGTAGGATGTTGTGATATTTTTAAAAATAGAAAACAGTTCTGAAGCAATGATAAGGAGAGCTGTGTGTCAAACTTGCAGGTGCTGAGTTTTTTATTATTTTCTTTCTTAAAAGTAGTATGTAAAACTACGATGTGGTTTTTTGTTGTTTTTTTTATTGTAATGAACTAAAATAGCTTAGAAATAGAGTAACGAATTGTTTTGGAATGTGTCTGTTAAGAAATTGTACTTGGAATGGATTTATTGTAATGCAAAATGAGAATAATCAATTTGTGTGTAATAGTGTGTGATTAAATGTGCGCTATACCTTGTTTTGAAAGGAACGAAAAAGCCTTTTAAATTATTTATAAAAAATATATAAATAAATTTATTAGTGAATAAGAAAATCTCTTAAAGTTTTTTTTTAATGCACAGTTTTCATTTAATTAAATTTTATAGTTTATTAAGTTTCTAGCTTAACTGTTTAATTGTTGTTTTTAGAAGCATTGACAGATATCGCAACCGTCGCGGATTGTAGAGTGTTGTTATATTTTTAAAAATATTGGAAAAGCTATGTTGTGATATCTTGTTATCTTTCTCTTTCGTAAAGAAACAAAGGATTTCATTGGGACGAAAAGAAAAATGTTATCTTTACAAATATTTTTTATGTGACAAAAGTTAAAACAGAAAAATAAATAAAAAATAAAAAAATTAAAAACATGACGATGATGATTATTAATATTGTAAAAATTAGTTTTATAAAATTTTTAATAAAAATTTAACAAAATAAAAATTAAGCTGTTTTTTTTTGTCATTTCATATTTTATTAGGAATTTTATTTTCAGATTACATAGGTGAAGAATAATTAAAAATAAGTTTGCAAAGGTTAAACAATTTTTATGTTAACAAATATTGATCGTTAAATCTTTATATCTACATATGCTAAAAGATTATGTATTAATCTTTTCACAATAATTATTAAGAATGATAATATTATCATACAAAAGTAGGTTGTTTGTATTTTTATACATTCCTAATTCGTTAATAAGTTTAAGAAATAAATGATGTTCATCAATCTGATTACCATAAATATTAGGGATGGTGTTGATGTAGTCTGTATAATTTCTAAATAATATTATTATTCTTTAAAGCATATATTTCATTAAAGTTGTTATGATGTCTACAAATATTTATAGTATCATTCTTATACAACGTTTTATATTTAGAGAATTCAAGTCATACAATAAAATTAATAGTATTGAAAAACTAGATATTTATATTGTTGAAAAAGAAGAAAGGAGGAGTAAAATGTATTAAATCAGTATTCAATAATCGCATCATAATAAATTCAATTGAAAATTGTAATAAAACAGATTTAATACTTGAAAACTTTTTGTTCTCAATTGGAGGTAAAGCGGTCGAATTGTTAAATGGTTTAAATCAAAAATGTGCTAGCATATATAAACATGATATTCTTAACATTTACATTGACCAATGTGATGTTATTATAAAAAAAAGGGATGCATTTCAAGAACGTGATAGCGGTCAGACATTGATTGAAATATCACGTCTCGAAATGAATGTACACAAATTTAAATGCATTAAAGGTTCACAGCATATTCCTTCACCACCAACAATACAGAGAAAGCATGCATTAATGTGGATAATAATGACGAATATTGCATCATTCCAACAAAGTGACATTCTATAATGCTGAGGACATAAAAGATGAAATTGTAACTTTCCGCTACCAGTAAATAAAATTAAAGTCTTTGAAATCAATAATCATGGAATATGCATAAGTGTGTTTGGTTTAGCTGATAGTAATAATGTATTGGGTACATATTGCTTTACTACTTAGCAATTAATACAGCATTTTTGACGTTAAAAGCTGAAATCGGCGAATTTCTTCAGAACCCTGCGGGAAATTTGAGCCAGACTGGCATGTGGCAACACTGACGCACATCCAGTGCCTTTCTGCGCGAAGAACCGAGCTCAGTATTTGTATATTAGTATTTGTATTTGTATTAAGGCCCAACTATAATGTGCATATACAAGCTTATGCCAACTTATACAACTGTGCAAATACATATAAATCAAATGTGGTAAACTATAATGTACTTGAGAGAACTTTTCGTCAAGTTTCGTCAAATGTCATTTGCTTAAGCAATGTACGAAGCTGATCGTACATTCCGTACAGAAACAGCTGATTGCGCTTGGTGTATACATACATAAATCAATAAAGAAAAAATTGCGACATTGAAAAAGATTTTTTTTATTTAATAGAAAATGTAGAAAAACCCTATATGAGAGAAAATGCTGCGTTTTTATTATAACAATTCGCTATAATTTTTTTTAATTGCTTTCAAATTAAATCAGTGACACCGTTGCATCCTTTGGTCCTTTTGACCAAAAATACATAAAAAACATGCCATTTTTTATCGAATTTAATTGAAAACTAGTAAAATAAAGTACATTTATTTAAATCAATGTTATTAAATATATATAATATATTTTTTCGATGCCTTTTTCTTTACAAGTTTTATTTATTTAAAAATATATATATTATTGGGAAAGTACGATTTAAGCATGAATGTGCAACTGTGGCAAATTATTTTTTAAATTTATGTAAGTACATTGTAGCCACATAAAAATCTTTAAAGAATTACCTAAGCATTTGACAGGCTTTTCGTTGGGTTTTTGACATAAGCTCAAGCTAGTTTATGCACATTATAGTTGGGCCTTTATTATTCATTAAATGTAAGTGTTTATCAATATGTCAAAATGGAAACAGTCGGATAAGAACGAAGAAGAGAAGTGCGGCCTTGTTTTATTTCGTAAAATAGCTTGGTTTTAGTAGCTCAAATTCCAAAAATGTCCACTTGTTCGATGACGATTTGTCAACATAAAATCAATTTATCTAAATTATAATGAATTCAGTTTAATGAAATGTAAAGATGTCTTTCCGTATGAAAGTTTAGATTTTATGATTTTCTTGAGGAAGCACAGCTACCACCTCGATCATGTTTCTTCAATAAAATTATTAATTTATCGTGTAGTGTTATGCTTGGTTTTCACTATGTCATTTTTGTTGTCAATTTGTCCAAATTGTTGGCAATTGTATGAAAACGGGTTGTCATATTGTGCCATCTAGGTTTGCAGTCAGTTATGCACCCAAACTGCCATCTAAAATGACAAATAAGTGAAAACGGTAAATTTCAGTTTGTCAGCAAATATGGCAGTATTTTTTTTTTAAAGTAAATTTGACACAAGTTGTAAATTTTTTTTTTTGTTTGACGTTCGCAAAGCTGTTGGATTTTTTGTTTTTTGCTGAAATGGTAAGTTTTTATATGTATACATATATTAAAATTTAACAACTTATTTAAAATTTTTAACGAGTTTTTAGTTGAGCAATATATTAGATGATTTGGATGACACAAATTTTGTGTGTCGAAGCCAAAACGATCCTAAAAAGCGCGTACGGAAACAAGTGAGCAAACAGCGAGTCTAATTCAAGAGGTAGAATCTAGGGAAGGCACATGAAATATCTTGTCTACAGAATATCGGGACAGAAATTTACGGCTCTATGACAAGAAGTGGTAGATGTATTAAAAATGCCACGATCCGAAGTGGCAACAAAATGGAATAGTCTTCGCTGCTCTTTCCGAGTAAGTTTGTGTAAAATAAACAAATTATTATTTACTTAAAATAATTTTTTAGGCGATGTTTAACAAAATGCGCCAGACAAAGAGTGGACAAGCTGCTGGAAAAACAACACCATTGTACAATAGTCTTAAGTTTTTGGAGCCAACATTACAAATTCAAGCGCCCACAACATCAAACTTTGCAAATGTATGTGCGATGCTTGGAGTGATGTAGGCGACTTTGTAGCATCCAATGGTCGTCTATGGGCAACAGAAAAGCCACAACTGGCAAACAATTTCAAGACTGATATATATGAACTTGTTTTAAGTTATCAGAAAAAAGCTACAAGGTATGTAAGTGCATCATTAAATATGCAGTGAGGCAACAAATTTTGTCGGCATTCGGAATAAAAATAAACTAAATGAAATGACATATAATTTTTATTAATTTAATATTCATTTAATTTTTACATTAAATTATTACGTTTTTATCTTCATAGGTTGTATTATTTTCATTTTATAGTTTTTCCAATATCGTTTGCATACAGACTTTGTTGCCTGACTGTGTTGTTGCTCTGTTGACTTTGTATCGATAAGTATTAACCACCAGTTTTCTTATTAACGTTTGCAGCTCAACATAAGTTACACAAAATTATTTTGTTGTTTTGAATTATCGCAATTTTTTAGTTAAAACTCCACATTGTCTTAGTTTTTTATGATCTCAACATAAGTTACCTTCTTTTTTTACGTATTTAAAATGGTATTGTTTTAAATGTTTAAAAATAAATGTGCCTTTTTCTTTTTTTAATAGTCGAATAAATTTTTGAATTTATTAATTTTTACATATCTTAAATATGATAAATAAAAAGGTACAAAATCTTAACTTAAAAAAGTGTTTTATTGAATTAAAATGAGAATTGTCCTATTATATTGCTATGTTACTTCCCCATGAGGTGTCATGAAATACTCCATAAACATTTCACGGACTTTTATCAGCTGGCCAACCTGGAGCGCTGTCAGGACGAATAGATGTTAGCATTCCGTTCTCACCCAGATCCATTCGCCAATTTCCACGTATAGCAATACCATTTCTGTCATCGTCGACGTCAGATTTTCGTAAATAAATAGATTTGCGCGTTAACAAAAAATTGTGCAATGCGCAAATGGCTAGGACAATGCCTTTTGCGTGCTTAGTTGTTACGTCCATAGGCCTCCTGAGGATTCTAAAGCGCGATGCACATATCCCAAAAACATTTTCAACTACATTTCTTGCTCGCGATAACCTGTAATTAAAAATTTTGTGCGACATCACTTGGTCGCGATAAGAAAAAGGCTTCATCAAGTACGGTTTTAGAGGGAATGCGTCGTCAGCTACGGTGACAAATGGCATCGGATAAATTTCATGTGAAAATGGTCTTGGTGGTGGTAAATTTATTGTGTTGTCAGCAAGCGCTTTTGAAAGTGGATATCTAATTATTTGAAAATTGTAACGATAAGTATAAATATAGGTAAAAATGAAATATATTGTAGATCGCCTACGGTGTGAAAACACCACCATCTGATTCACGACCAAACGCTCGAACTTCTACAAACAAAAATTTATATTCAGCATCCACCATAGCCATCAGGACTATGCTATTGTATTTCTTGTAATTGAAATATTCCAAGCCGCAGTTAGCAGGTGCCTGAATTGCTATGTGCTTTCCATCTATTGATCCACAGCTATTAGGGAAACTCCAGCGTTGTTTAAAACTCTCAACAACTTTTGTCCATTCATCGGAAGTTGTCAGAATCTTTATCAAAAACATTAAAAATTTGTGTGAAGTTGTGGGCATATTGCTCAAATACTTACCTTTAAAAAATCGTCCCTCAGTGCTTCAAATATGGTAGCAGAAGTTTCGTAAATAATATGGCATATGGTGGTTTTTCCGATTAGAAAAACAGTCATCAGACTCGAAAAGCTATCGCCTGTTGCCAGGTAAGGTAAAGTTACTGTCAATCTTTCACCAACTCTAATAGCATTCCTAAACCTTGTGTTTTTTTTTTCATAATGTGTGGGGTGAGACGCTCCACAAGAAACTCAAAATCTTCCATATTCATTCTTAGGAAATTTTTTAACCACCGCGGATCCTGTTGTACCAGATTCAAACGAAATGTAGCATAGAAGCCACTTGTTCTTCTATTTCTTAATCTGCTTCCGTTTACTCTTCCAAGCCCTTAGCTATAGCCATTTGCTTTTTTTTAACATATTTAATTTTTGTTTACTTTTTAACTTTTTTTTACTACTAGACACACCAAATTTGCCTTTTGTAATAAAAACAGCGAATCATTCAACTGACACCAAAATTTTACGTAAGTCTTTGACAAGCTCTGTTTTATCGACTTTTTGTCAGTTTTTAAAATGTAGTGAAAACACATTTGGCGCAAAATTCATTTGAGGCAGTTTTTGTTGACAGTTCAAATGACATACTGAAAACCAAGCATTAGGATTAAAAGTATATGTTTTATTACTTTGTGGTGTATTGGAAAGTTTTCGTATTGTTTGTAAATACACTTACAATTTAGATCCATGGCAATATTATACTACCCCGGGGCTATCTGGGGTTGCAATCTTAAAAAAAAAACTGAAATAGAGATGGAGTTGTTGACTGATATTGACAATCACAATTTTATTATGCGAGGTTATGGGGAGGTATTGTTCAATGTTGTAAACGCTATTCAATAGCTAACAATAGTACGTTAGTGATTATGATTTTACGAAAGATTCAAATCATCTAATATAATTTGATGAAAATAATTTATATGGTTTTGCAATGTCTCAATATCTAACCTTTGAAAATTTTAAGTGGCTCGAAAACTGTAAAGAATTTAAAATAGACGATATAGAAGATTCTGATATTGGATATATATTGGAGGTTTATTTACACGCACTGCACGATTATCATAATGACTTACCATTTTGTGCAGAAAACAAAAAAGCTTCGCAACCTTCAACAATGTCTTAAACAAGGATTGATTTTGAAGAAAATTCATAAAATTCTTCATTTTAATCAATTGAATTGGTTACAAAAATTTCTTGGTTGAAATAATCACCATATAATATTGGCTAAAAATTCATTTGAACAAAATTTTTTTAAATAGTTGAACAACACTGTATACGGCAATTCTATGTAAAATATTGATAAAAGAAAGAATATTTAAATAGTATGTGAATGGGAGAGTAAAGGTTAGCGATTATAGAGCTAGAGTTCTTATTGCAAAACCTAACTTTCATGGTTATATCAAAAATCACGACGAAATGGCAGTAATTGGCAGTAAGTGGACTAAATACAATAAACCCATTTACAATGGGTTTTCTGTTTTAGAGTTGTCAAAAAAGAAGATGTATAATTTTTATTATGATTATATAAAACCCAAATATAAAATAAAATTAAACAACTCAATTATATGGATACAGATTCCTTCATATATGATATAAGAACAAATGATCTCTATGATGACATGCGTTATAATATTGTGCATCATTTCAGCACATCCGCATACAAAAAAAAAACTCTTATAGTTTCCCACTTATGAAAAAAAGCTTTGGGAACGATAAAAGATGAGTATAATGGTCTAATTATTAAGGATTGCATTTGGAATAATTCTAAGCCAGGCTCAAAATCTTTATGTCGTCCAATACGTTTTGAGTATATTAAAGAAAACAGAGAAACAACTAAAAACATTGTTGATGGTGTAAAACGCGAAATGTACAATATGTAGCATATTGATGTTATTATATCTGCTAAGGTGATTACAGTATCCTTTGAAGCGAATTTAACAATAGTAGATGGAAAAGTTGCAATAACCAACACGAAAACCTATTAGGATGTAACATACGCGGCAAAAAAGTTATGAAATCAACGATATCTGTCACAAAACTCCCAGTAATAAAGATGCACTTAATCTTGGCATTTCACCTCTTTATGCCAGAGTTAGATTCATAGAATAAATTTTGCCCCTTGTCTATGATAACAAATACCATAATATTGAATGACATTAGGATTTGTCAGTTAGAAATAACACTGTTTTAAAAAACATGAGATTAGAGGGAAAAAAGTGAATACAGGATAAAGTAAAAAACAGATCGACAAACCCCTATATTGTTACAGCAGCTCCAATGATGGCAATACTGATATTGAAATATCGGTTTTTTATTAGACTAAAATGCTCTAAAAACTCCGACCTAAATCACCATTTACTTTTGTCTTCCGATCCAGTATTAAATACTATTCGCATGAAGTGGTTACCTAAAATTAGTATAGAAGTAAAGAAGGATGACCAAAAAGCAATGGAAATTCATAATCTATTAACTCCTGATATTTAAGATTAGGGAAATAAATAAAAAGCAATAATAAAATGTTACTGCGGTAGTGTACGTCTTATCAATAAACACAAAAATAAAAAATTTAACTACTATTCCCACAATTGGTTTTATGCTGCATTGTTATAATTAGAAATAATATAAAATTTTAATAATCCCCTATCTTTAATAAAGAAACCGGAATAGTTACATGCGCACATATGGATTTGCCGCGTTTAAAAGTACATATTCTTTAAAAACATTTACCTAGTGCATTAAAAAAAAAGAGAAACCTGATAAAGAAATCACTGATTTCAAAGAAGACAGTAATAAAAAGTAGAACAACTTACGAGTATTAGAAGAACACAATAAAAAAAGGGATTTTTTGCGATAGGTAGCATAATTGTGTGCATCTTTTACAGCTGTTTTAATGAAAAAGTGAACAAATGGTATGTTTAGGTAATTATATGAGTATATGAGTGTTTAGGTAATTACCTCTATTGTTCAGCTGTGCTTAATTTTTTACAGTAGTTTTTCAATTAAAAACAGCTGTAAAAAATACCGCTCAAAAGCAAAAAAAGATCAAAAGTGAAATTTTGCGAATGAAATTTTACCTTGAATATCTCCGAACGTATATAATATATAAAATTAGGTTTTCACCCTATTAAAGATTAATATGTATGTAACTAATACCAATAACAATTTTGGAAAACAATAGATTAAAATATTTTTTTTTGTGTAGATAAAAAATTATCTTCCCGAAAGTTGTAATTTTTTCTTCAGTCGTCTATCCAGACCCCATTTATGCGCAGGATGTCTACAAAATTTCGGCAGTTTCTGAAAACAAATCGTTATAGTATAGTTGCTTACAAAGAGAATTAAAACAAATTGAATATTTATATTTTATTGCTCTAACTTTATTAAATAGATTTTAAAAAAATTTATTTCACTTTCTAAAGAAGTTTACACTTTAAAATCTGTCAAAATTTTTAAGTGAACTTTTTTATATATAGTTTTTTAATTCAATTAGTGGCCAAAATAATAATAATATTACATAGGAATTAAACCTAAGATAAATCTATATTTATACTATATTAAAATAAATTCAAATTCCAAAAAATTAGATATTTTTTAAATATTTAAGTATTTGGTTTTTTATTTATTTAAATGATTTATTTTGTACAAACATTCAAGGAACGATAAATAATAATAAGATTCTAAAACTATGATTGGGAAACAGATTTTTTTAAATGCTTACTAATTGTATCATACTATATGTGATACACATACGTAATATAGTTTTGGAGTAAAAAATAACTTATATCTTTTTTTAATACATTAATTTATAAAAACATGATGCAGTTATAAAATTTAAGTCCAAAAAAAATTAATTAATAGTCTGGGCTATTTTTACTTTCTTGAATGTGAGCCCAAGTTTCATTTTGTACAAAAAAAAAATAAATAAATAAAATATCTGCATTGCAGAGGAAAAAACGAGAAAGAATATGGTATATTATTAAAGGTGTAATACAATTTCATATATTAATGCTCAATTAATTTCCAGCACTTGGAAGAAGAGTTAAAATTTATTAATATTGGCACTTTGTAGAAATATGACCAGTCTTAGTTTTCTTGTATATCTACTAATTTTTGTGCTCTGAAGTTATGATAAAATTCTGTTTAACTTAAACAAGAAACACTTAATTTAAAATTAGATTCAATAAAATAATATTAGGCAATTTATTTCTTTATTGCCATTAGTTTTAGTTAACGCCAAAAAAATTTTGAAATTATTTTATTTGACAGCGATTATTTTGCATACAGATTAGTCCTATTTAGAAAATATTTTATAAATTTTAAAAATTATTTATTTAATTTATTTTAAAGAGTTTTTCTACTTTTCTAATATTTGCTATTTAATAACTTTTAAGACAGTTTTTAAGAAGATAACTGGTAGCATATTAAATTAATATCCTTGTTGTCTATCGCTCACAGGTAATGCGAAGTATATTTTTAGAAATTAATGATTTTAATTTAATTGATTACTTTTAGGCGATTTTTTTTTTTTGTAATTTGCTACTCACCTTTTTTCAAAAATTGTTTTAGAAAGTAACTAATCATACTTTTGATTCGTTTTTCGTCCTCAGTGCGAAATATATTTTGCGAAGTTAAAGACAAACTTGTTTAATAAGTGTTGACGATTTTTTTAATCTTGCAAAGTAATCTTCTTAACTGTTTTCAAAAAGTGTTTTATATAATAACTTATAATACTCTTGTTTCGTTTTTCGTCCTCTGTACATGTGTGCGAAAGATTTTTTGAGAAATTTATAACCAATTTTTTAACACATTTTGCCGTTTTTCCTAAAATATAGTTTTTGTTAATGGCGCATTTACATTACACCAAAATCTAATTTTTATGAGATTTCGAGCAAAACCAAGTTGATTTTTAGTAGATTTCTCATTATTTTTCTAAACTAGGTTTAGGGAAAGATTTCAAGTCAAATCTAGAAGATTTCGTAAATACACTTTTTTATTCTCAGTTATTATTTTTTAAATACTTAATCAGTCATTCTAAAAAATCCGAAAACCTTGCGTTAATGAAAGTTAATCAGGTAATTTAAGTTGAATTAAACTATTTTTTAATAAAGATTTATTTAGTAATGTAATAATTATTAATTTTTCTAGCTTAAAATCTTACCTGATTGCATTCCATGTTACTATTATCTAATTTTTTTGTCAAAAAGATAAGTAAAAAAAAACTATAAAACCTAATAAAATACTTAATAGAATTTTTTTAGTGCTATATAAAAATAACTTTACCTAAAAAGTTTTTATAAGCCTGTTTTTACGTATGCCCCACAAACTAAAGTAATATATCCTAAAAAGTGGCGTTTACAATAAAATCCGAAACAAATGTAGTAAAAATATTGATCCACCTCTCCACACCAATTTTTCTTTAAAACAGTTTGCACTTCATATTCTCTGTACCAAAATAAAATTTGTTGGCGATACTTAAAAATAACTTCGGCATATGTACATAATTTATTTGAGATTATTTTGTTGCAGAAAATGTTGAACCACTAATAAACATCCAGGTTCTCTCGATGATGCAGAGCATTGAGGTCAACAGCATTTGTTATCGACTCAGAAATAAAATAAAATCTTTCTGTGAGAAAGAACTCACCCAAACTGAGTTACGTAGAGCAGAAACAACTATAATTAAAGATACTCAGAGAATACGAGTATAATTCCAATATAAAATTATTTATTACGAAATAAAAAATTAAGCAAAACAAATTTTTTGTATAAATTGTCACCCTAATTGTCACCCTACTTGAGAGTAGGTGGACGCCTTGATTATGCCACCGTCCTTGAGGAACTTATGCATCCGCCTATTTTGCCGAAACAATGCCGGCAACGGTTTTACATTCTGAAATTGCGAACGGTTTGTAGGTTCGTCATTAAACAGTGTCAGCTATGCAAAATTAAAACTGCGTTGGCAGCTTTCCACGTATGGCAAAACTGCCACGCGCTAGACTGGGTTCATATTTTTCACCATTCACATACACAGGCCACGATTTTTTTGGGCCTATGTTTATTACTGTGAATCGGCATACAGAAAAAAGATACGGGGCATTACTCACATGTTTGAAAATACGCGCCGTCCATGTCAAAATTGTTTATTCGCTCATCACGAGCTCTTGCATTATGGCAATACGCAAATTCATCGCGCGACGAGGACAACCACGGGAAAATTTTAGCGACAACGCCACCAACTTTTTCGGCGCTAAAAGAGAGCTACGTGCGGCATTGCGGGAAGTAGACAAGAGCGAACTGGCGCGAAGCTTTACAACATCTGTCACAAAATGGAACTTTAACCTGCCTTCTGCATCTCACATGGGAAGGGCGTGGGAAAGACTAGTCTGATCGATAAAGTCTGTACTCTGGAATATTAAAATCTAGAGGTCGCCGAGCGAGCTAAGATCGAAAATATTATCAATTTCCCTCCCTTTACGTGTATTCCGCTAGAAAACGAGAATGCAGAAGCTATCACACCAATCATTTTCTACCGGGAAAATCAAGCGGAATAAGACGTTTAGCCTCTTTTGATAACGATGGTGTTGTCCTAAGGGATAATTGGTTGCGTACACAACAATTTGCGGAGCTTTTTTGGAAGAGGAGGGTGACGGAGTACTTGTCTACTTTAACTTCTTGAACAAAATGGTTTGAGAAAAAGCCAAATCAATATCTTTTGGTAGTTTAGTGGTGGTGGTTGACCCGAATAATCCACGAAACCTGTGACGAAAGGGAAGGGTCATAGAAGTTAACACATCGGAGGATGGCCAAGTACTGAAGGCAAAGGCGTTTTTACAGTTTGTGGCATTTAAGAAAGACCAGCTGCAAAACTAGCGATTCTAGACGTAGCGAAAGAAAAGCTGAAGGAGTAGGTCATCGGCAAATTCACCATTCTGTGGGGGAGTGTTATCGCCACTAAGAAATCACTGCAAGTGCATAATTTCTTTATCGCTATTTATTATTATCGATTAAACTGTTAAATGCAATTTTTCTTTTATTATTCTACGCGGTTTTAATAGCTAGCCAATTGCTTAGATCGAGAAATTTCGCTCCGAATAGCCATACATGAAAAGTCAGTACCCAAATTTATAGTATATAAATTTATATTTTTATAATAATTGTGAATTATATTCTAGGAATTTCAACATTGAAGTATAAGCGATAAATAATAATTGTTTTAAAAAAAAACCTTATACTCGTGTTTATAAACTACAATTTGGTTACAAAGAGCTAGGACAGCTTCACACGTCCACAGGTCGTACGAGACAAAAACTGGTCTGAGAAGAAGTAATAATAGCAAAATGTAGCCAAGAATTAAGGCTTTAATAGCCTGCATCTTAGATTTTTTGCGAATTTTTCGGTGTGGGTCCTATAGTTCAAAAAGTGGGTTGATTGGCTTATATTACACAGTATTTTGCATAGGTCGTACGGGACAAAAACTGGTCTGAGGAAAAGTAATGATGCCAAAATGTAGCCAAGGCTTAAGGCGGTGTGGGTCCTAAAGGTCAAAAAGTGGGTCGTATACATAAAATCATATCATATTATACACATATTTCATATATTGGTTTAAAAAAATTTTGTTTGAATATTTTATATTTTTGCTTCTTAATATTAAAACAATTTCTTAAAAAACTTTTAATTTTTTTTGTAATTGTTTTATGTTATTATTATTTTATTTGAAAATTCGCGCAGGCTTGTTGAAAATTTCCAAAAAGTTTGTTAAAGATCGAAAAATGAGGAAGTGTATAATTGAACGCAAATTAGTACTAAATGTGTTCATTTGGCTAGGCATCACTAAAATTTCAGTCTAACATCCGAAAACACTCAATTCCGTCCTCACAAGAGAGTATTTTTACGTTTCCTCTCTCTGCAAACTGAGCAAAAAAAGGTGGTTTTTGAAAAAGTTCGTTATCTTCACAGATATTTTTTTTTAATTTCTAAACGTCAAAACTTTGTTTAAGATTTCTTTAGCGCCACTTTCTTTAATAAAATAAGTATTAATTATGTGTGTGATGTGTGTTGGAAAAACTCTTGTTAAAAGTGTTGATATGTAAAAAAATTTATGTATTTTTGAGTGGTTTTAATTGTTTAATGCACAGTGTATGTATGCTTGTATATACATATACATATACATAAATACAAAAATAAAATATAAAATTTTAGAAATTATTGTAGCAAAAATGCGTTTTTTAGGACATGTTTCTTTACTGAAATGCTGTTTTTTATTAAACATAAAAAAGTATTAAAAAAGAGAACATATCTATATTATTCTTATCTTGAATTTTTTGACTTGTTGGCCAAAGTATATCTATATCAAGTACATGCAAGTCTATAACAAATAAAACCAAGGCGAATCAATACCAGGTGGTCGCAATGGCGAATTCATTATTTTTGCTCAAAGCCTGAAATGTCAAACTCCATATATAAAAAATTGAGTATAATTTTTTTTTATATGGTGTCTGACATCGTTTCGGCGAAAATCAATGAATTCGCTATCGAGACCACCTAATATTACTTCGACATGAATAAAACATTACAACAACAACAGGCAATTTGTTTGTGTAAAAATCTAACGTGCGTCAAGATACCGCCGAAAAAATAGCGTCGATTTTGGGAATTCAAAAACCGGGAAAAAATCCGGGAAGTAAAAATTCCCCGGGATTGGTAATATTCAATTTAAAATTAAATTAGCATAAATTTTGGAATCTAGAAAAAATTTTTTTTGTAAATTATAAATAAATAAACAAAACATTTGATATATATCACAAAAAAATATGATATATAACACTCCCGCCCCAAATGACCATACACTATTAAAGTAGACACCTAGACGAGCTAACCGTGCAACAATTCCGCCGAGCCGAGAAAAGTGGATTCATCCTGAGTGGGCACAAAAAGTCGTTGCTAATGAATCCCATTGAAAATTACCAATCCCGGTTTTTGAATTTCCAAAATCGACGCTATTTTTTTGACGGTATCTTGGCGCACGTAAAAATCTACCATTGCGTTAAAAAACAGCTGACTACAATCTAAAGATGGTAAAGTCGCTATACTTAAACTTTCTTTAGATTTTAAAACAAATTTTGTTAAATAAAAAATTTAAAACAAATTGATTTATTTTTATTAAAAATCATGTAAATTACAAGAATTGCGCAAGAGTTTATAAAAAAGATGTTAATTGCAATTTAAGACATATAAATCCCTATTAAAAATTTCGTTTTCCGTCTCTAATGCACCAAAAGAAGGATTAAAACAATTATATACAAAAAAGAAAAACTAAAAGATATATTTGATGTTAATAAAAGTTTCATGGAAATAACATAAAAATAGCACAAACTAAAACTTTATTACTGCCGTTAACAAATTTTCTTGCTTAAATCACTTTTTAATGCAGTTTTTCCAATTTACTAAAGAAAGTGGCGCTAAAGAAAACGTAAGCAAATTTTGGCGTATAGAAATTTAAAAAAACGATGCGATAAACTTTCAGCTGAGCTCAAGACGAATTAACACAGGTGATTGCACGGCTACAACAATGCAACAACACAAAAAACAACAGGGTTTTTGTTGCTACAAAATTTATGTATGTTGTCAAAAGAAAAAATTAAAAAAAAAAACAAACTTATGAAATTGGAAAAAATTAAACAAGTATTTTTTAATTTTTTTACCAGAATTTGGCGGTGATGCATTATGCAAGAAATGCACGTTGCGACCTGTTGTACAACTTGAGAAGGATGTACAACAGATTGCAATATTTGTGGTGTAGTTGTATGAAGTTACGTGTTGGTTGTACGAAAGGTCAAGAAGTTTTGATTTTTTGGCAACGTTAGTGGACATGTCGCACAATATTTTTCTATTTTACTTTTCATTTGCGTAGTGACAATATAGCAAAACACAGCGCAAAAGTAATCTATACATTTAAAGACAATTAATATAGGAATTAAAATGGAGAATTTAGATGAAATGCGTACAAGGTTTTTAAAAGTTTGTTGTTAGAATATTTTTTTTTTTATTAACCAATTCTTTGACCACTTTCTCTTCCTTCTTAACTTTTGTTTGCATTCGTTTTCCTCTTGCTCAACACTTCATCGATTGCAACATACGAAACAATATCGGATTACATCTTTACTGTAATGGCTTCTATATAATATAAAGTTGTTCCTGGCGATTGTATGCAAGTTGCATAATTTGTAGACAAAACACCCAACTTTATTACTAGCAAAGTTGTACAACATGTCGCAATGTGTAGGCTTGCATTATATCTAAAGGTCTTAAAAAAATTGGAGAAAATATATTGAAGAGCAAGATGAAATAGTACCGGAAACAAAAAAGAAACTAAAAACAGTTTTAAACTTAATGCGATGCTTACCCACCTACTTGAAAACCATTATTCTATCTACGTGCGGATAAGTATCAAATTTCTAAACGAGCTACTGGCATCAGTTATGCTCTTATTCAACATTGCTTACAGCCAAAATTCTTCTTGTATGGCTATAAGATTTTGTGTATTGTTACTTTTCTACAAGTGAGTTTTTCTCTTTCTATAGCAGCATACGAAACATGAAAGAAACACAAGAGCTCGAAAGGTCCCCTAAACGATTTTTCCATAAGCAGACATTTACGAAAACAAATAGAAAATGAACGAAATGTTCCCAATATACATTGTGCTAGGAAACACGTAATAATACTACTCTAACGCTTTGTGGCCACTTCTTTCGTTGGACCTGTATTTTGGATTGGTTTGACGAAAGCGGTGAATGCCCTTTGTGTAGGAAGACATCAAAGAAATCTCAAATTCTGCACATACAAAATTATTTACGACTTGCAGTGCCCTTGACTTCCTCCGCGTTCCATTTCTAATTTTCTTAAGATTAAAATTTTTAAAACGTGTTTCTATTTCGCACAAATTTTTTAAGGAATTTATATATTTCATTTTTTATTAGAAATCAAAACACATTAAAATTTTGTTTAATAAATAATTTATTTTTGACAAAGCGCGATTCGCCTTGACAACTACAACGTATACAGCTGATGAGGTTTTTCGCCCGTGCATTCACCTGTATTATTTCGCCATGTCCTGGATGTACTTGATATACATAGAAATAATTTGCTGTTTGCTTTATATATATTCAAAGCAAATTCAAATTTTATTCGCTTCAACCACTAGTCCGTGTCAAAGACTCAAAAAAAAGTTGCTTTGTTGTATCCATGGCGAAATCATGTACCAGGTGCTGGCAGTGGCGAATTCATACATTTTCGCCGTTGCAGAAAAAGTCAAACTTCATATAAAAAAAATTTTCGCTGATTTTTTATGTATGGAGTTTGACATTTTCTGCAACGGCGACAGCTAATGAATTCGCCACTGCCACCACCTGGTACATGATTTCGCCATGGTTGTATCAATTCGCCAATGACTACACCTTATCTTTCCTTCATTTTCTACGTTCATTCATATGCATTTAAAAGATTTATTTTAAAAATAATAAATGTTAAACCTTTTTCACATATAAGCAACGTGCACATGAAAATACGTCAATAAGATAATTTATTATTTGGAGTATTTTTTATGTTAATTTACTTTAATTGTGCTTGATAACTTTAAATATGAATACTTTATGATATTTTTATCATGTTTTACGATATTCCCATGAAATATTTATTATTTAAATACACTATAAATATATTTATTTCAAATAAAATTTATTCGTACTAATTTACTTACATTGTGCTTAAGATTTGAATTCGACTGGTCTAAAATGCTTTATAATGGAGGAATTCTGGCATGTACAAGATAATCCAAAAGAAATTACATCTACATTATGTCTCTTTTAATGCTTTAATTTTTTTGAAACAGCCCCACAAGTCCAATAGACCTTCATTGATGTTGTTATTTGTTTAGTGGCAATACGTTCTTTTGCACCAATCCTTAAAATACCATTGTATGCTTTATGGAATAAGACTGTAATATATTTAGATCAAACTGTTTTTTTTTTTTAATAATTTTGAAAATTACTCATTAAATGCTTCATTAAACAACGCACAGTGGCGTGAAGTACAAAAAATGGAACTAAGCCTAGGAACTTCTAAATATACCTGATTTTTATGAAGCAAACTGCGATTTTTAGAGAAAGATATGAGTTTGTCGTCCACTGCATTTAAACACACCCTCCTTAAGTACAGGGTAGCATCACAGCGCGCCAAAGTTGGCATCCTCGAGTTTGAAAAAGTTTTCAGAGCTGCTCATTTTAATTAAAGTGAATCGATTTCAAAAAGATTTTTGACCTTTAAATTAAAAATACAAAATTTTTACCTTGATTTTTCACCCGTAGCTTTTTTTAAACACAAGATAGAACTATTTTAGAAACAGACTTAGAAAGCTAACACTTTAAGAAGTAACTTGCAAAATTTTTTTCTTTGACTTCATTACGTTAATTGTAATAATTTTTTCAATTTGAATTTAATAAAATGTTAAATTTTGATCAAAAATTACTTTTAGTTTTTTAACAGGCATACCTAAACAAAAACCGAAAACGGAACGTTTTCTTCCGCATAGCTATTACGGTGGAATTTCATACCTAAACAAACTCGCTAACGCTATTTCAAAACGAATAAAACAGGGTTATTTAAAAATAAATATAAAAATTACGAAATAAACTGTGGATATTAATGAATTAAAATTTATTTTTTAATTTAAAAAACTTTTTTTAATTTTAAAAACCTTTTTAAGAAAGAAAACAAGAAAAATTAGATACCAGCAGAATAAAATGCATTACCTTTACCGCTACATGCTTCATCAGCACTCTTCGTATCTATCTACCTTATACCCTGTTCAGACATACGTTTTAATTGCGCAATTAAGGAATCTACGCAATTAAGGCCTTAATTGAGCTCAATTTACCATATAAGAAATCAATTACTAAATTGAGCAATTAATATTTAATTGCATCACTAATTGAATAAAGTACGAAATACAACCCTTGCCAACAAGTATGTTTGCTAGGAAGTATGTTCAGTGAGAAGAGAAAATGGATAAAATTGACAAGCCGTATGTAAAAATATAAACAAACCGAGGTACATTTATTTCACTAGGTAGTGTAATCCGCCAAACTGGCTTGTAGTTGTTTATATTTTACTAGTAAAATAAATGTACCTTGAAACAAATAACTAAAAAGAAATTGGCAAGCGAAGCTGAAGGTGAGTTAATAAAAAATTCAAATAAAATTTAAGTTATTTTTTATTTTATTTTAATTTAAAAAATGTCCTTTGCTTTGTGTTCTGGTTTAATATTTCAAGGAGCTATAGTTGTTGTTTTCTTAAATTTTGCAGAATTATTAAATTCTTTTGTGTTATTTTAACACAGACAGCTTGGATTCAAAACTTGGTCGTACTAACTGCAGTGGTGCAACATTTCCATTCTAAATAACCAAAGAGTGAATCTTATCCATTTTTGAACTTAACGAACAAAAAACTTTCGCGATTTCAATAAAAATGTTTCTTTCCTTAGTTGTCAAATGCTAATTGAATAAGCTTAATTGAGCATGTGTGAACACCAAATTAAATTACGCAATTAAAATTAAATTCACTCAATTAAGAAAACATGTCTGAACAGGGTATTAGGTTGTATACATTGTAAACATCATCTATTTAACCAACTAATTTTGTACAGAAGAATAAGAGGAGTATTCATATCAATATCAATTTGGTTAAATGAAGTTGACACACTAACTAAAGTATTTAACTTATCTTTCTTTCTGAAAAAAGGTTTTAAGAAATTAAGAATCAAACTTAAAGTCGAAAACAAAATTTAATTCATTAATTTTTCTAATAATTTTAATATGAATAATAATACAATTTGTGTTATGTAAATTAAAATTTTATTTAAAATAACATAAATGAATTATCTGAACTTCTATTTATTTGAAATTGTTATTAAAAGCCTTGTCGAAGTTGGATTTTCCAATTGCAAAGAGTTGCCAACACGTTGCCAACGCGTTATTTCGGTATGTTACATACTACATACAAAATGTACGAGCATGATATCTCTTGACAGTACAAAAACGCTTTCCGATCTTGTTTAGGTATGGCTGTAAATTATTTTTTTGACGTCTTTTTAGAAAATTCATAAATTTAATTTTAATTAAATTAGGATTTGAACTGTGGATATTATAAATAAATTGAAAATCAATTCTGACTTTAGTTCATTTACTTGAATTTCTGAAAACCTTTTTTTTTTTAGAAAGAAAAATTGTTTTGCAAATGTATGTGGACGTTTTTCAAAGAAAACTTTTTCTTGTTTTTAGACGCTACTTTTTACTTGTGTACCTTTTAGTTGTGTAATTGTAAACATCATCTATTTAACCAACTAACTTTGTAAATAAGAATACACACAAACTAAAGTATTTTTTCAACTTTCTCTCTGAATTTCATCTTGTACATTTGTTTTTGCTTTGTTCCAGTCATCGATCGGACACAAATACAATTTAATTTTTGAATTAGAATTTATTTTTGGCTTAAGTTAATTTTTTTAATTTACAAAAACCTTTTTTTAGAAGGAAAAATTAATTTAACAAATGTATGCGAACGTTTTCCAAAGAAAACAAGAAAAATTAGAAACTAGCAGAATGAAATGCAGCATTTTCTGGATCGCTACAACCTTCATCATCATTCTTCGTATCTATCTACCTTAGATTGTGTACACTGTAAACATCATCTGTTTAACCAACTAATTTTGTCAATAAGAATACGAGGAATATTCTTATTATTAATTTGGTTAGACGAAGTCGACACACAAACCAAAGTATTTCTTCACTGTTCTCTTTGTAACCTGTCCCGTATATTTGTTTTTGCATTTGTAACAGCCATCAGATAATCACGAATGCAATTTTTATTTTTTGTCATTCTTACTTGTTTTACTCACAACATTATAAATGCTGTTTCAGTATTATATTGATTGTAATGAGTTAAGCTTGAATCTATTTCAACTGCCAGCTCCCTAAGGAAATTAGTTTTACAAAATTTAAGTATAAGTATAAGCTCATTGGAAACTAACTTAATTTTATTTAACTTTTTACATATTATAATTTTTAAATACATATGTAATCCTCGGTTATTCCTTACGTTCGATGTTTGTGCTAGCTAAAATTAGATAAAATGTTTTTTTTTTTTTTTTTTTGTTGCCGACGGTATTTATTTTGTATTTTTTTACCCCACCAGCCTTAATCTCTAAATCGCTAAATCTAAGTCTTCATCGCTAAAACATAAAAACCTTTTAACGATTTTTAGCTCCAAATGCTATTCTGTAACACTTTTTGCCGTAATTTATTTTTAGCTTTTGATTGATCGAAATTAAGATTTAGAATCACAGAAAAAGACTGCAGGATATCATTATATTTTTTAACAATATATATATTTATATAATGAAACTCATTTTAATTCTGAAGAACAAAAGAATCAATATTTTTTTGGATTTTAAAAGTTAAATATTCAAGACTAAGTTAAGTTAATTTACCTGTTTTACGTTTTTATGCACAAAAAATGCAAAGTTTGCAATTAACTTTTCATGATGATATTGGGAATACGTAATCTAACGCAAACCCTTAATCATCAACGTTTTTGTAACAATAGAAAGCTTTTCTTGTAATAAAGGAAATATTATTTTAATTGTATCTATCAGCTAACGAAGCTTCTTTGAACCTTTAGATAATCTTGCCAGAACGACTACCAATTTTTTTATATTAAAATTTATAAGAGTGCGAAATTAGGTTTTTGCAATACCTTTTTAACAAGCTTTCTGAAATTAATTGAATCTTAATTGATTCGCCTTGTTATAACTGTTTTATGTTAGCAGCCATTTCTAGTTCATTAACAAATAAACAGTTATTGAAAGCCAATGGGTGACCTCGTAAGTTACGTGCTTATGTCGTATATGTGTTTATTTTTTAACAACCAAAAATTAATTCTTTAAAAAGCAAGTTAAAAAAATATTAATTGTTTTAAAAAAAATGTAAATTAAAAAATTTTAAAACACTACTTTTTTATGGATGTATGTATATAGTATATATATATATATATATATATATATATATATATATATATATATATATATATATATATATATATGTATGTCACGTTTTTTCTCTAGTTAAAAAAATGGCGTTCCTTTGTTCTTTGTGTGTTTTTTTTAATGCAGGGTCACTAATAAGCGGAAGAAGATCAAATTAAAATGCTTGATTAATGAATGATTAAACAAAGAATGGTTTGTACAAGGCATATTAATTAATATGCCTTGGGTTTGTATACGATCACTATGAACCATTCAGCAAACCTACTACTTAGAACCAATAATTAAAAAACAGTTACAAATAAACTTTATACTGTGGTTTGGTACATATTTTTAAGTGCAAATACTCAAAAAAACCTGTAGTTAAATCTTATTGAAAAAAATTTTGTGCTTTTTAATGCACAGGAATATGTGATAGAAATTCATCGAATTTAAGACAGAATGTTTTAAATTCCGTTTTAAAGGGTGCAATGAATTAAAATCTTCTCAACACACAAACCAAAAAGAAAAACTTTAAAATATATAAAAGCAAAAAAAGCGATTGCTTTTAATTGATCGACTTACACCATGTACCTGATAGTTATTTTTTAAGAAAGGGAAGCTTGACATGTATGTACATACAAAGGAATGTATGTACTACCATATCTGTATATTCTGCCGACTTAAGCCGATCTTAAGTCGCCGCTGAAACTTTTGTACAAGCCATCGCAGCCGATGAAATTGGTCTGCGCAAGTCTCGCAGAAGGAAACTTTCTTTTCTCTCTCCAATTTCAATACTTTTTATCACTTTTTAAGTGAAAATTTTCTCCGTAATTTTATCACTCCTTTAGGTGACTATTTCTTCATCAAAAGCCAGCTTTTTATTTGTGACGGTATTTAAGAAAATTGTTTACCCAAGCAAGCCAAAAAAAGGTATTTATTATCAAAAATTAGATATTTTAATAGCAAACCTTAAATTAGGAAATATACTAGGTTTATACGCATGATGGTAATACCTGACCTGACCGTAACTTTTAATTGGATCCAAATTTTGATATGCGGTTTTTTCTGTTTGGTTGGTGGGGTTTTAACCATTATTATTGATAAATAGCATAAAAGTGGATCGACAAAAAAAAAAAAAACGAATGGTTTAATATTCGTTACCAATATTAATTGAAGTTGAGTATAAAATACAAGTGTTAAAACATTAAAAAAAAAATTCATATGTATGTCCTATTCATATTGTTACAAATTATAATTATTAATAGTTTTGTTAACTAAATCCTGTCAGAAAATACCAAATATTGGCCCCTACAAAAACGGCCAAGAGTTGTTTTTTTACACATCATTTTGAAAAAAAAAAAATTTAAATTAAAAAAAATAAAACTTTCTTAATAGTTAAAAGTTTCAATGAAAAAATCTTATTTTAGTTAAAGTTTTATTTTATTTCTAAATATTTCTATAACAGTTTATAAAATAAATATTGAATAATTTACATACATAGGTTTACTTTTAAATCGAAGATCCACTATACATTAAGCAGTTTTGGTAAAAATTTCTTCTAAATAGCAATGATTTTCATCTTCTAATAGTTGTTGAGCCTCCTCTTCTAATTCGACTGGAGTTGTTTTCCATTTTTTTTCGAATGTTGGACACATATGTTTCTGAAGTACACAACAAAATGGTGATAAGGTCCTCATTAGTACAACATCTAGACATTTTTCTTGTGCGAAAGAATCTGTAGTCTTTGTTCCTTTTTTCTTGCGCTCTCTTTGTAGCAAATTATGTTGAATGATTTGTTCCCCAATATACAAAATTTTACGAACCATTGAAGACATATATTTCCAAGAGTATTTCTCATTGTAAAGTGCAGCTGTTTTATTGACATTGGCATTTATCTGCTGCATGCTTAGACTTGTAATATGATTTTGAATCGTCTTATTAACTTATAATCCACACCTGTGATAGATGCTGCAGTTTTTGGATGGGAAAAAATCTTCTTGCAGTGTTTTCATTATTCGAATTTCCTTCTCCATGCAGTGTGTGCGCACATCTTTTGTGTACAAAATTGTGTTATTCAATTAAGCAAGGAATTAGCTTACATTTCCGTACCTACGTGATAATAAAACATACATTCGAAAGAATGCCATAATAAACATGTGCATTCACGTATTTTATTTAAGACTTCCTCTTTAATTATTCCATGGTTCTGGATTCATAATTCTTTATGATCTTATTGTTTTATGATATATTTGCGAATACCAACTCTAATGGATAACCAAAATTTCCTTGAATAATTAGGATTTCGCAAATGTGATAGGTACGATATAGTGCATTTGTATATTACTAGATTCCATCGCAAAAGCTCAAAATGCCATCTTTTAAGGAGATTTGAAAAAATTGGCCCTAACTCTGTGTTAAAAAGTTAAAATAACTCAAAAATAAAATAATAAAAATTGCTCTAATGCACGAGATCGCTACCTGGCGCACATATAATTGGATATTGGTGTGTAGGGAAGGTTTTGGGCTATAACTCAGAGAAATATATATTTGACGTGGTTTGACGGCAGGGAGTTATGCTCTATTAAGCACGAGATTTTTAAAGAATTTTGAAATTTTATTAAACAAAAAATTTAACAACTTCTAAAAAACTTAAGGACTTTATTTTCATAGCACTGATAACTAACAAACTACATAACTAAAGAAAATTTATTTTGATTTGATATCTTTTAAAACAATAAAGTTATAGTAGTTTCAAAATTAGAATTTACTAAAAAAAATTACTTTAAGAAAATAATCGAAAGTCTATTTCTTTCAATTGATTAAGAAAACACTAGGATCGGTAACCAAAAAACACAAAATTATTTTTGGTCGCCTTCTCAAAATATGTGCCACTGTGCGCCGGTACTTGAAACGTGATTCCTGTAAAGTTTTGATTGATAATAATTTAAGCCGACGGTACTTGAATTGTGACTTTTTATTATTATTAAAGTAAAAGAAAATATTTTTGTTTGATTGTCCATTTTATTTTGACCACTTTCTGTACACTTTTTCCTGCTTAAATACTATAGTTTTACGAATAGTTATATTGAATCATCAAAAATTTTTCATAATTCATGTTTTAAGAAAATTGTGTGTGATAAGCAATAATAAATATATGCATTGAACTTGATAAAAGTAGAAATGTTTAATTATGCTAATAAGCAAGAATGCAAAGGTACATTGAATACATTAAACTTGATAGAAGAAAAAATATTTATGTTGAGTAAGCAATAATAAAAAGGTACGCTTAACTTAAGTTAATTGTTAAAAAATAAAATTTTAATTGTTAAGCAAAAAATGCAAAGGTGCATTCAACTTTAACTAATTGCAACTAAATAAAAATAAATTGGGTCACAAAAACAATGTTTATAATGTTTAGGAATAACAATTAAGATGCTACTACTTTTTTCTTTTAAAACACCAAAAAATCTAAGCATAAAAAATTTGGCGAAAAAGATTTAAGAAGGTACAATTCTAAAATATTAATATGATAATTATGAAACTGATATCCGATACCACTTACTGTTGAAAATATTCTTCTGTGCAACTTGCCTTATAATTAGAAATTATTTTTATACCCAAATAGCGTGCGTATAAACGTAGTAATAGAAACAGAATTTCGTTCGTTTGCAGAATGCGTACAGGCATATTAATAGCGTTGATATTATGTCGGGGAGAAAATTAATATGGATTTTCGCATCACACATACATAATTTTTAATATTGCTTATTTTTGTAATATTCTACAAAATATAAAAATAAAACTTAATTTCAGGCGATGTGTAGTTCGACATTTTTTGACGTAACTTGCTTACTTTCAAGAAAAAGCAAACTTCAGAAAAGCTTGTTATGCTTAAAGTACGTTATAATATGGTTTTGTTTTAAACCATTGTTTTAAAAATTGCTTAGTATTTGATAACTGATTCTAGATAAAACACGTCTTTTACATATAATACTATGCAAATTATCATAAAAGAATTAAGCAATTCATATGTCTTCTTAACACAACAAAAAAAATATATATATAAATGTGATGAAGATAATTTATGTATTTAAAAATATGCTTAAGAAATATCAACAAAAAGCCTATAAACGCAATAAAATAGAAGAAAATACATATTGTGTTGTCTTGAAAAATCCTGATTGATCTAAAACTACTTCAATTATCTTTTTTATCATTTGACACATATGTGTCCTGTATGTGATACTAGGTTGGTCGTTAAAATTTTTACAAGTTTCATACTCCAAGTCGATCGGAATTGATAAAAAAAAACAACTACATATAACACTAATATTAAAGACCATTAGCCCATTAGTTTGAGAAATACTTATATTCTTTCATTTCCTAAGCTCTTAAGTATAAGCTTTGCAAACTAACAAAAAATAAAAAATAATAAAGCTTATTATTAACAATACAATTTCCTTCTTCTGTATGATCTAATTAGTTTTCTTTTTTAACCGGCTTCAAAAAAGAAGCAGGTTATCAATTTATCTGAATATTGCTTTTTTTGTTTCTGCCTCCATAATTCAGTAATTTCTGGTCCGATTTTCAAATATTTTTAATTTGAAAGGTTATGTTTAATTAATTGATTTAACGCTTGATTCCTCAATTATAAATATTTCATGATATTCTCATGAAATATTTATTATTTAAGACTGCTACTGATGGCGAAATGGCCATATGGATATGCTTTCCCCGAAGTAATACATTTTATTTTGTAGTTTCAATTAATAAATATTTCATGAGTGTTCCCATAGTATGTTTAATTTTAGCTATATCGCACTATGTTTTCAACCGTTATAAGCAAACGCTTGAATTTTATGCATATGAGCAAACTATTTAGACGTTAAAGACAGACAGCTGAAAACTATATTACTAAGTCTGCTACAATAGCAAGTAATAAATTTTACTTTACAAATTAAAGGATACCCCCATTGTTAAAGTTGTTACAAAGAACCTAAGGTTGTTGTGGCCCTATATTTTAACCTTATCTACAAATACTTAAAAATTAGACAAAATGTTAACTAATTTTTTTAGTATAATATACAGAAAAAATTATTAAAACTATAAACTAAATTGTGTTTCAATAGATCATGTAATATTATATACATGGACAACCTGCTGAACCGTTACAGACAGACAGTGGAAGTTTTCAAAGAACTATTACGACAGTAGGTATTAAATTTGAATTGAAAATTAAAGTGTGCCTCTATAGTTGATGTAAATCGCCAAACTCTTTAACTTTTGCAGAAAGACGGTTGAAATTTACAAAGAGCTGTATTTCTTAGTACAATATACCTTAAAGTAAAAAATTTGCATTTAAAAATTACGGGGCGTCCCAATCGTTAATCAATTTTAGTGTATATATGTTACTTAACCTGTAAACAGCTGTAAACAGATATCTGGAATCTGTTTTAAGGCGGTTTTTTTAAGTGGATAATTTACACTGCGAAATCAATCCCTTGTCTTATTTTAATTATTTCTAATATTTTAATAAAAAACTAACAGAATAAACAAAATTCTTAAGTATTTAATATATATTTAGTAATTTTAAAACATTTTAAGTTCATAAGTGTCAAAATATTGAACAGACGGTTGAACTTTAAAAGGAGATGTTGTGTCAAGTCCCCTACACTAACAAGCATAAAATTTAAATGGCAAATTATAGGGTGGCCCAATTTTTAATGTAATTTGATGTATGTTCCCAAACTTTTGAACCGTGTTAGACAGATAGCTAAAATCTGTTTTAAAGTCGTTTTTTTGCAATAATTATTCCATATCGTTTTTTTTTCATTTTTTCTTTGTATTCCTGTAGTACTAAGTAGTAAAGGAAACCCCCTGCAGGAAGACAATTGAAAGTTGATGGGACAAGAACCCACAAAAACTTACAATTTTTGACGATTTTTTAATAGAAAAGTTTTATGGTAGGAAAAAATTTCGTATGTGGATTTATATGTACCTGTGGTTGTACATATATGGTGAAGGGTATATAATATTCGGCATACCTGAATATAAGACTCTTACTTGTTTAATATCTGCTTTGTTCTCTAAAATCCTTATGTGAAGCATTCTTTTTGTTGCACTAACGTATGCTTTATTACACCTTTCCCTCTCATTTCTTGGGTGCTGACTTATTGCCTTGTTTGATTTGTATGTGAATATTATTTTCTGACCTTATTCTTGAATGTTTTGTTCTCTTTTAGTATTGGAACATACGGTATACTGTAAAAAAAGTTTTCTCTTGTTTGAGTATTTTCAGTATTATTTTTTAAGACCTTATTTGTTGATTTATGTTCCATTTATACTGGATGGCTATTTATTGACAATATCTTCCTTATAATATTATTTATTTTAGTTATTAGCTTAGTTTTAGAGTTTTAGTTATTAAAATTCTGACTGCACTGATTTTATTGTTCATTGTATGGGTTGAATGTATGGTATTTTATTATTTTTCTCTACTTTCACTGCAAATTGTGTCTTTTGTAATATAAATTAAATGCGCTATAATGTCTGGTAACGGCAAATTAATAATCCACGTACTTAAATAAAGTGTTGCTCTCAATTTTTTGATAACATCGTACAATAACGAGTCTAATATAATGTGTGCATTGTCGGGGATAATAGATTACCTACTGGAATATTATATTTCTTTACACTACTTCTACATAGCACAATTGCCGACGAAGAAAAATAACTAATAAAATCCCTATACATTCACCTCTTGTCATTTCTCTCCTGTATCCCTTTCCTAAAGAATAAAGCACGATTAATAAGTAAATAGGTATTGTTGGGTATTTTAAAATTAATCAAACATTTCGTAGAACTGAGGCAAATTAGAGTAGCGGAAAAATTCCCAGTCTACCAAGGTTAACTGCTCCTTGAATCGGGACGATTCATTTTAACGAGGGAAGAGCTAAGAAAATTAGAGCCATCATCATACATGGAAGATTTGACAAGTTGTAATCCCAAAGAAAATTTTAAAATAAGCAACATGCTAGTAATACAAAAAGTTTTTATAAGGATATTACATATATTACTCTTAAAATAAGAGTAGTCATTGAGACGATGCAAATGTAAAAACATATTTAGTGTCAAAATAAATTATAAATATTAAAATAATGCACAAGCAGTATAAAGCAACATTGGTTTTTCATGACAAAAAAAGTTTTATAATGTGCTTCAATGTTCTACTGTCTCTTAGGTTTAAAACATGCGGAACACTGTAAAGGACTTTTTATATTGTCTGATTACTTTAATTACTATTTTTATTTATTTAAATAATTATTTATTTATTTAATTGAAAAATGTATCACACGTCTATTTATTGTCAAAATGTCCTTTGGTAACTTTTTTCTATTTATTTTAACGTCCATCGGTTCCTTGTATATCAACTTGTTATTATTGTCCTTTACACGCCGTCTTGACGAGACATTGATTTGTTCAACCATTGAACAATTTCATGTGCGCACATTAAAATGCCTTGTGTAGACCATCGTATCGATGTCATGTTCTTGTTCACACAGGGTTGTCAGAACATTTGTTCGAACAACGATGTCTGCCATCAAACGTCACTTTCATATTAAAAAATTTAAAAAGAATTAAATTAAGGCAATATTTAGACCAAAACGACTGTAAATTTTATAATTCATATGTAAATGTATATGATTTAATAAAAAACCATAATAAATAAATAAAAATATATTAAAAACTGTGAACAAACATTACATGAACATCGCTACGTTTTCTCCACGTAGAAAAACATGAAAAAATTTTTGTTCCCTATTCTGCAGACGCGTCGCGACGTTTTGTTCTTGTGCGAACAAATCAATGCCTCGTCAAGACGTAGTGTTATGATAATCATCTTTACATGTGGAGTTTCAATATTTTTTACATATTTTCTTGTGATATGAATTTAGTATTTGCAGTAAAAGTTGTACCCAAGCGAGTACGTAAGCAAATGAGTATTTTTAACACTCTCGTCTAACTCAAGGCGAATTAATACAGGTGATTGCACGGCTACAACAATGCAACAACACAAAAAACAACAGGGAATTTGTTGCTACACAATTTATGTATGTTGTCAAAAGAAAAAACAAACAAGAACTTGGAAAAAATTAGACAAGTATTTTTTAATTTTTTTACCAGAATTCGGCGTTGATGCATTATGCAAGAAATGCACGTTGCGACCTCTTGTACAACTTGAGAAGGATGTACAACAGATTGCAATATTTCTGGTGTAGTTGTATGAAGTTGCGTGTTGGTTGTACGAAAGGTCAAGAAGTTTTGATTTTTTGGACATGTCGCACAACATTATTCTATTTTACTTTTCACTTTCGTAGTGACAACATACATAGCAAAACACAGCGCAAAAGTAATCCATACATTTAAAGAAAATTAATATATGAATTGAAATGGAGGATTTAGATGAAATGCGTGCAAGGTTTTTAAAAGTTTGTTGTTGGAATATTTTTTATTAACCAATTCTTTGACCACTTTCGCTTCCTTCCTAACTTTTGTTTGCATTCTTTTTCTTCTTGGTCAAACACTTGATCGATTACAACATATGAAACAATATCAGATGGCTTCTATATAAAATAAAGTTGTGCCTGGCGATTTTATGCAAGTTGCATAATTTATAGGCAAAACACCAAACTTTATTACTAGCAAAGTTGTACATGTCGCAACGTGTATGGCTTGCATTATATCTAAAGGTTTTAAAAACTGGAGAAAATATATTGAAGAGTAAGACTGGAAGCAAAAAAAAACTAAAAACGGTTTTAAACTTTATGCGATGCTCACCCATCTACTTAAAAACCTTGATTCTATCTACGTGCGGATAAGTATCGAATTTCTAAACGAGCTACTGGCATCAATTATGTTCTTATTCGACATTGCTTACAGCCAGAATTCTTCTTGTGTGGCTAAAGATCTTGTGTATTGTTAAGGCCCACTATAATGTGCATAAGCTAGCTTGAGCTTATGTCAAAAACCCAACGAAAAGCCTGTCAAATGCTTAGGTAATTCTTTAAAGATTTTTATGTGGCTACAATGTACTTACATAAATTTAAAAAATAATTTGCCACAGTTGCACATTCATGTTTAAATCGTACTTTCCCAAATATATATATATTTTTAAATAAATAAAACTTGTAAAGAAAAAGGCATGGAAAAAATATATTATATATATTTAATAACATTGATTTAAATAAATGTACTTTCTTTTACAAGTTTTCAATTAAATTCGATAAAAAATGGCATGTTTTTTTGGTCAAAAGTACCAAAAGATGCAACGGTGTCACTGATTTAATTTGAAAGCAATTAAAAAAAATTATAGCGAATTGTTATAATAAAAACGCATCATTTTCTCTCATATAAACCCTTCTTTTTTTACATTTTCTATTAAATTAAAAAAAAAATCTTTTTCAATGTCGCTCTCCACTGCAATTTTTTTTTTGTGCAGGGAGACATCAAAGAAATCTCAAATTGTACATCTAAAAAATTATTTACAACTTGCAGTGCCCTTAACTGTAGGATAACACTCGTATTCTACTCAACAAATTAAACCTTGTTTAATTTATTAAATTACCTATGAGTTTCATGTTTGTAAAATAGTTCTATGAAAATATTTTTTGATTTGTTTTATTCATTCCATTGTAAGTTTTCTTTCAATAAACATTATTTAATTTCAAATAATTGCGGACCTCTAATAGGTTATGGGCCATTGTTTCACGCAATGGATTTATTGAAGACTTCATTTGCTAAGCTTAATGCTGACAACTACCATTTATGGAAATTTAAATTGGAGTTGGTTTTACGCAAGGATGATTTGTGGAATCATGTTATCAAAGATGTTCCTGCTGCACCCGATGATACTTGGAAACGGAAGAATGAAGAAGCTTTTGTGATAATTGGATTATCCGTGGAAGATAATCAACTGCTGTTGATTAAAAATGCTAAGAACGCTCATGAGGCATGGGGAATTTTGCGTAATCACCACGAAAAAGATACACTTGGAACTAGTGTACGTTTGATGAAGCAAATTTGCAGGATGAAATATTCTCAAGAAGCATGTATCTCGGAACACATAATGAATATGAAGCTATTGTTTGAAAAATTAGCAGCTATTGGTGAAAAATTTTCAGAACGCTGGTTGGTGGCTATGCTCTTGAGTAGTTTGCCAACTTCGTACGATACGCTTGTTACTGCTTTGGAAGCCAGGAAAATAGAAGGTCAAAGAATTTTGTCTGATATTCCGTCAAATTCTGTGTTAAAAAGTTCAAACATAAAAGAAGTTCGTAACGTAAAGGTTTGCCATTTTTGCAAAGCTAAGGGTCATATTAAACGTGACTGTTGGAAATTTAAAAAGACAAAAAATAGTAATAAAGCCAACGAAGTTACAGTCTTAAGTAAGGGTATAGATAACTTTTGTTTAACCCTAAGTTCTAGTTCTAAACTATGGGTGCTAGACTCGGGAGCAACTTGCCATATTTGTTCAGATCGTTCTTGTTTTTCTTTTTTAAACCTAAACCTCCAAGAGAAGGTTACAGTAGCGAACGGTGAAAGTATACTAAGTAGTGGTAAAGGTCAATGTAAAATATCGTTATGTAATTCTCAAGGTCAAACTTTTGATTTTGTCATGCATGATGTGCTGTTTATTCCTTCTTTTTGTGGAAATTTGATGTCTGTTAATAAAATATTGGCTAAAAATTTTCAAGTTAACTTTAAGGAAAATCGTGGTATCATTTATGCTATTAATGGTAAAGAAATCAGTATAGCTGTATTAACAAATGGATTGTACGAACTGCAACAGGAAATAAAACCAAGAGCCATGGTAGCAACATGCAGCATGAAGAATTGCATTCACTATTGGCACAGGGTTTTTGGGCGTCGTGATGTTGAAGCAATAAAAGAAATGAAGAAGGGGCAACTGGTCAGTCATTTGGAAATACGCGATTGTGGAGCGAAAAAATTTTGTGAAGTTTGTATTAACTGCAAAATGACTAAGGCGCCATTTAATAAAAAACGTCAGTCCAGGTCTAAACGAATTTTAGATTTAATACATACTGACGTTTGTGGGCCAATGCAAACGATGACTCCTGGAAAGAATCGTTATTATTTAACATTTATTGATGACTACTGTCGTTTTATAGTTGTCTATTTGCTAAACACAAAGAGCGAAGTTTTTGAGAAACTTAAATGCTACATTGAAATGGTTCAAAATAAGTTATCTAGATATCCGAAAATTATAAGGTCTGACAATGGTGGCGAGTATACTTCAAAATATCTCCGAAATTACCTTGATTCGAAAGGTATCCAATATCAATATGCTGTTCCGTACTGTCCCCAACAAAATGGAGTTGCCGAAAGGAAGAACAGAAGTTTAACTGAAATGGCAAGGTGTATGATAACCGAAGCTAAATTGCCAAAAACATTTTGGGGAGAGGCCATTATTACAGCCAATTACATACAGAATAGATGTTTTTCTAAGGTAGTAAATAGTACTCCATATCAATTGTGGGAAGGAAACATTCCCAATATAGACAATTTTCAAATTTTTGGTAGAAAGGGACATGTTCTTGTACCAAGAGAAAAACGTCAAAAATTGGACAACAAAACTAAAGTTCTGGTTTTTATGGGATATGATGAACACTCAAAAGGCTATCGGATGGTAGATATAAATACTAATGTTGTCACAATAAGTCGCGATGTTAAATTTTTGGATGAAGAGCCCTCTACTGGTATTAAAACTGAAAATCTCTCTAATAATTCTATTGATTTTTGCTATGGCAAATTTAAGAATAAGGAAGACATACCATGTTACAATAATAATATACTATACGATGACGATACATCGTTTCAAAGTCTTGAGGAACTCATTTTGACGGAAGAGGAAAATATGAATTCCGTAGTTGATGACGATAAAAGGTTAGAAGAAAATAAAGAAAATGAACCAAAACCTCTGTCAATTCGTAGATCACTACGAAATAATAAAGGTAAACCACCGAATCGTTTTGGGTATAATACAGTTTCTACTTGCAAAGATGTTATTGAACCCAGAAATTATAAAGAAGCTTTAACCTCAGAGGACAAAGAGAAATGGGTTGCAGCAATGAAAGAGGAGTACACGTCTTTGAAGGATTTAAATACATGGGATTTGGTAAGCGCTCCATCTGACGCTAATACTATAAGCTGTAAGTGGATATTCAAGGTTAAACGTGATGTAGCTGGAAAGCCACAAAGGTTTAAAGCACGATTAGTCGCACGTGGGTATACTCAAAAATTTGGAGAAGACTATGATGAAGTTTATGCACCTGTTGTTAGATAAACGACATTAAGAATATTGCTATCTGTGGCGGGTGTAAAGAAAATGTCAGTAGTACATTTTGATGTAAAATGTGCTTTTTTGAACGGAGATCTTAAAGAGGATATTTATATGAAACAACCTCCTGGTTTTGAAGAAGGAAATAAACTCGTTTGAAAGTTAAAGAAGAGCATTTATGGACTCAAACAGGCTGCTTATGTTTGGAATCAAACATTACATGATTTGATATATTCAGGAGGATTTATGCAATCTAGTGCTGATCCATATTTATATACAAAATACACCAACGAGGAAGGGCTAGTCTATATTCTAATTTACGTTGATGATATTTTGGTTGCTAGTGAGAAGGAATTAAGCAATGTATCTGTAGGAAAATTATTGTCGTCCAAATTTTCTATAAACTGTCTTGGAAGAGCTAGCCATTTTTTAGGAATCGAAATATTTCAAGATAACGATTTTAATTTTTGCATTCGTCAACATATTTACATTAGAAATCTTGCAAACGAATTTGGTTTGGAAAGTTCGAAAGTATCTTCATATCCATTAGATCCAGGGTATGGTAAAACTAAATCTAATTTATTGTTGCATAATAATAAATATCAGAGATTAGTTGGATCTCTGCTATATCTCAGTGTTTGCTCAAGACCAGATATTGCTGCGAGTGTTTCAATACTTGCTCGTAAAGTTAGTTGTCCCACTCAAGAAGATTGGTTAGAGCTAAAAAGAGTGCTTAAATATTTGAAAGGTACTAGAAATTATTTTTTACGATTAAGTTACAAAACCGATAACCCCAACATATTAAAAGGATACGCAGATGCAAGTTGGGCAGAGGATAGGGTAGATCGAAAGTCTAATTCCGGTTATATTTTTCAGATAAATGGTGGTACAATAAGTTGGTCATGTAGAAAGCAAACTCTGGTCGCTTTATCTTCAACTGAAGCTGAATTTATTGCACTGTCTGAAGCGTGCAAACAGGCCATTTGGATAAAACGCCTCTTAGAGGACATACATATCAAGCAAAACGCTCCAACAGTAATATATGAAGATAATCAAAGCTGTTTACATATTATAAAAGATCAGAAGGTTAGTGCCCGAACCAAGCACATTTATACCAAAACTCATTTTGTAAAGGATCATATTGATAAGGGACATATAAAATGCGACTACTGTCCATCGAATGAAATGAAAGCTGATATAATGACAAAGCCGTTGCCAAAAACTAAATTTCTTAAACTGCGATATTTACTAGGAGTAGAATCCGATTGAGGAAGGGTGTAGGATAACACTCGTATTCTACTCAACAAATTAAACCTTGTTTAATTTTTAAATTACCTATGAGTTTCATGTTTGTAAAATAGTTCTATGAAAATATTTTTTGATTTGTTTTATTCATTCCATTGTAAGTTTTCTTTCAATAAACATTATTTAATTTCAAATAATTGCGGACCTCTAATATTAACTTCCTCCGCGTTTCATTTCTAATTTTCTTAAAATTTCAAAATGTGAATCTGTTACGCACAAATTTTTTAAGGAATTTTAATATTTCAGTTTTTATTAGATATCAAAACACATTAAAATTTTGTTTAATAAATAGTTTATTTTAGACAACATTCACAAACAAGCACAATTCGCCTTGACAACTACAACGTATACAGCTGATGAGCTTTTTCGCCCGTGCGTTCACATCATTTCGCCATGGTCTAACTCATGGCTCAATAATACCAGGTGAATGCATCACCTTTTACGTGTATTTTGTTTTTGTAATAACTAATTCGAGCTGTCAAAAACGTCTGGCAATGTGTGTATGTATTCTAATATATTTTTAGTGGCATTCTTATTTTTGACAAATCCATACACACATTACTAGACTCTTTTACAGCTTGAATTAGTTTTTACAAAAACAAAATACACGCAAAAGCTAAAACATATGATGAACACATGTTCGGATGTAGTCACCTGTTTGATACGCCTTAGTCTAACTTGCTTAATGGCAACCCTGACTCAAAAATAATTAAAAACAAAAACAGCTGTTTAAAAACAACAATTTTTCGTGTGTGTGTTAAAAGCTAAAAGTTTTCTTATAACTAAAAAACGAAAATAACAAAAATTAAAAATGTTTTCATCAGTCGAATTATATTTTGGCAGTGACAGTAAAGCTTATGGTGGCGATACTCGCTTGTGTCGTAGAAATTTCCGAGATGCCTCAAATGTGTTGGATTTACCGGAGGAGCCCAAAGCAAAGCAGTAGCAGTGATACTCGAAAGCTTATCACCTCGTTGCAGAAATAGTTTTGAGAACCTTAAGCACGGTCGCAAGCAAAAAAAGAAGACCACTATAGAATATCGAGGCAGGGCACAAATAGAAAACGAGGCGCTGCAAGACTTCATTTGTGACTGTCATATGGGAGTCAGATGATAAATATGCGATTTGTGCTATGCAGAAATCACCATTTCCTTAAACTATGTATCTCGTACGTACAAGTTGCGATATCTTGAGGCTGATAAACGAAGCGACGGCCGATTGATCCAAAATTAGAGACGATCATAGCAGAGTAGTATCTCAATTTTAATTTTTGAGGCTGGTCCAGAGGTGGTCTTAAAGTTAGGTACCTCGCAACTGTAAATTTTTCTAATGCTTGGTATTTCTTTGATTTTTGTCTGATTTTTGTAAATTTCACATGGTCTTTAAAGTCTAGTCAATTCTTATAAAACTCAGCTTTGTTTTGTATGTTTATATTTTGTTTTATATTTTGCATTTTGTAATTAAAAATGTTAATGCAGTATTCTTCATAATATTGGGCACATATTTTCGCAAATTTTATGAATTTTTATCATTGTTATCGAATAAAATTTAAAATATTTTAGAAAAGTTTGGAGATTATCCGTATCTTTTCTGACTTAAAAAGTAGAAAATGTTTAATGCAAAATACAAAGCCAGCGATCTTTATTTTTATAGAAAAAAAAAATTGTTCTTCAGGAATATAAAAACAATTTTTATTTTTGTTTAAGCTAACTAGATGTGTTTACGTTTAAACTATACCTCGTCTTAAATTTAAAGAAGATGTAGGATCTTTAATTAAACCTCTTTAAACTCGAATTTTTGATTTTAGCCTAATTATTGTAAGATTCCAAAACTGGGATCGAAAAAAGAACACCGTTATAACAAAGTAGCCTGAACACAACGCACAGGCTCCTGAACTGGCACGACTTTTGGTCTTTAGACATCCTTTCACTTTGGAAGTGGCTTAACTTTTGCCATTCTAGTTACATTTAAGCCAAGTTGTGACATAAAGTTTTATAGCCGTTTCTCCTCCTAGTAGTAAATATCAGCCATTTTCAGTGACGGAAATTGTCGCATTATTTTGGTGTTCTTCGTAGCAGTAACGTAGCAAAAACCGACTTGCTGTTTTATTGAAGTGCGTTCGAGTTTTAAGATCATTATTACCGAAACTAGAATATATGTTGCATTTCAAGTTTCGAGCAAAATAATAAAGTACATACATGTTAGTGAATAATATAAAATAATAAAAATTCAATGAATTTTGTTTAATATTAAAACAACTTTGTGCTTAATAATAAAAATACTTTACTATATAGTATATATATAAATTTATAAAAATATACTTTATATTTTACTTTTACTTTTAATATTCTAACTACTGCATTTTTTGTTTGTTTGCTCGTTTGCTCGTTTATATAAAAGAGTTCTTTTATTTTTCTCTGCGTAATATTTGAACAATTTATTTTTTTGATTAATAAAGAGGTTCAATTATATATTTGTTGTTGTGATTTAATTGTGAAATTCTTTCGGTTTGTGAAATTTTATTATTCCTTTTTAACAATCACATCCCTATTAATGTATGCGGCTTATGAAAACAAGCACTCTTAGTAACAAATAAATTTACAAACTTTAATATATCTTACTTCGAAATTAAAAAAAAAAAGTAGTGAAGTCTTTTGTTTTAACAATCTTTAAATAAAGTAATGTCCCTCCTTATGCGCGTAAGTAAATGCTAGTAAAATATTATTCCCAAAAATGTTTGTGTTGTTAACATTTACTTATATAACTTATCTAAAAAAATTAAATTAATCATTTTTTATACTTTACTGAGAAAATAAATCCATAAATATTATTATATAAACCTTCGAAATATTTAAATGTAAGAGAAGTAACGCATATTAAACGGTTATTTTTTAAATAGTATTTTTCGATTTGATGACAAAAGATCCTGTGAACAAAAAATTACGAATGATATGTTTCGACGAAGTAAAGCTTTACATGGAAAACAAAAACAACAATTAAAAAATTTTAAAGATTTGTATTTCTACAAATTTATGTATATATAGAAGTATGTATAGAAGTATTTGGCATAATTGCATATTAAAAGGATGAAATGGAAGACGCTCAGTTTTTATTCTTGGGCAACCTTATAAATTTTGGTAATTTTGTATTATTCATGCAAAACTGCCGCACTAAAGAACTCTTTAAAATAATATTAAAATCTAATTTTCCCTAAAAGGAGGATGATAATTTTGTTAGTGCTTTCGCAGTTTTTTAGCAGATAAATTAGGCTCACCATAAATTTTCTTGAATTTTATCGCCTCCTCACCAAAAACTATTTGATTTTCAGAAGGATTTAAGCCGAATATGAAGAAAAATTTACTTAAATTCTATATTAAATCAAGGCTGTACTTTTCGCATAAAGCATTTGATTGTCTTATTTTTTCACTTTTGCTTTAAATCTTTTTTAAAGAAAATAAGTTAGTAAATACTTTTGATTCTTGTTTATAACCGCCTGTTCAAGAGTTAGTTAACTTAAATTGTTTTTCAATCATTTTTAAGCGATACAAGAGAACTTGTAAATTGATAATAGTTTAAACTAATGTATATTAAAAACGAGATTCAGGAAAGAAGTTTGAATTTAATTAATCTGATCAGTTGCTACTTCTTAATTAGTTTTTATTAAGTATGAAGTAAAACCAATACAAGAACAATTTTATATTGTCATTGCTGCTTATAAATGCTGAATTTTTTTGTAGTTCGGTTAAAAAGTGTTAAATTTTTTATATTTTAACTGAACGTGACACTTCCCATAAAAGGAAAATATAATACCGGTAATCAATGGTTGTAGTACCTTCCATTTCAATAGATAATTTGAGTTTTGTGTTCATTTCATTATCCCAATAAATTCATTTTATATGCGAACATAAACTGGAGACGTTCAAATGTCTCCAGTTTATGTTCGCCTTGCGTTTTCGGTTACATCTAATTAGGCACAAGACTAATCATCCGGAATTGTTGAAGTGTGCTTAGAGTTCTCAAGTAGACAGTTTATATACAGACGGCTAACAGTAAAATATCGGTTGTGTTTATTAAAACCTGAAGTGAAAAACCAAAAATATTATGTATCGTAGCGCACTACAATAAAACCTGGTGTAAAGTGATCAAATCAGAAATTGATATTTCCTTTTTTGCACTATGAAATGCGCATGGGTTCCGTTTTCCATATACAACAGAGTTCGTATTTACGCATGAGTGCGCATAAATCTGTACTCTGGCTTATCATTGCTTCATATATTTATTAGAATGTCATAATTTTAGCCTTTATCACAGATGAAAAAAGGTACATCAAAGTTTGTAATTTCTACAATATCCATTTCCGGCAATAAAGTGTATATTCTGTATATTCTGAGTCCTTATACATAGCGAAGTTGATTGAGCAATGTCCGTTTGTCCGTTCGTGCTTTAATCAATTTCGCCAAGGCACTAGATGAGTTAGAGAAAATTTGTATACGCCAGTCAATCAAACATAGTTTTGAAATTTTTTTATTGAAAATCAGTAAGATCGGTCTATGTTTTTCAAGGCAGCAGGCATTCGTGTAAATATTGCTTTTTTATATTTGTGCCGCAATACCTCAGTTATGTCTAAACCGATTTAAAAAATTATTCCCGTTTTCTTTTACGTGTATTATGTACCGTAGAGGGTAGTACTTTAAACTTAAAAAAAAATTAATTAAACTTAAAATAAAAAAAAATTCGTATGACTATAGCTCCCAATATTAAAAAGGAATACAAAACAAGTCTTAAAATTAAAGGGTGTCCAATATGTATTGTACTAACTAATATCATAATTAAAAAATATAAGGTGTTTCTTTAACTTATGTAATTTGACCTACATATATGGACCTATCTCTTGAACCGTTATGTACAAACAATTGAAAATTATACAGAATACCCATTACTTTGTGTGGTATAACAAGAAGTATAAATATTTAAAGTTATAATATTATATTGTATTATAATAGTTGATATAATTTAATGTATATGGCCAAACTGTTGAAACGTTATGACAGACAGTTGAAGTTTCTAAAAAATCTGCTACAACAGCAAGTATAAAAACAGACCAGTTAATTTGATTTATGTTGCCAAACAGGAATACAAACGATAGTTGATGGGAAAATTTCAATAGTAGGAAAGAATTTCTGATGCCAATTCATATTAACATGTGGTTTTACATATATATATACACCCTTAATTGTTATCTATATTATACATTTTAAATATTATAAATTATGCAATGGGAAAGTATCATAGAGAGTCTTAGCCCTTTTTAAATTAATTTCGAACAATCATATAAATTTTTGAACCAAAATCGAACAATAAAACAAGAAACTAGATAAATACCTACAAATTTTAATTGAAAACTATAGTTCAAATAGGGCAACCTTACGTAGAAACTATCACAGGTACACTACACCACACATAATAATAAAAGTATTCCATAGGCATAAGATAAATACTAAAGTACTGTTGGTTAGGGAAATTATTGAAATAGAAGAAAACGGTGAAAGCAGACGGGGAAAAATATTTTTAAGACCAAAACAGAAAAAGTAGTTGCGGCAATCATGTCACGAACTGAGATTGACATTATAGATAAAACAACTAAAATTGTTCCTGTGTTTAATTGTTTAATTGTAATGTTAATGAGTTGCAAAGTTTTCTTGATGGATTGACTCTGATTGACAGAAGTAAAGAAACGAGGTTTTCACTATAGAGGTTATTAAAACGAAATTGAGGGGTCAGGCAAGAAATTTAATACCAGACGGAAATCGTCAGAATTATGCGGATGAGATCCAAGAAATTACGAAGAAACTGGGTGGAGCCTATATTAGAGAAGGCTACCACCCCCTTGATATTTCCGATAAACTAATAATACAAAATACGGGTAAGGCTATTTCTCTAAACGCTTCAAGTAATGAGGTAAAACTTATTATTAAAACCGGAAATTTCTCCTCCTTGAACAAAGTCAGTTCGAAATTCGTAGAAGCTTGTACCGAAGCTTCAACTTCAAATCCTTCGGTTTTTTACTTTAAACAACGAAGACCAAATAATTCAAACAACAGTGTCAATAACTATCGCGGGCAAGGCTGGCGTCCAAAAAACAAGTTTAAGAATAACAGGTATAACAATAACAATCCTAATAACAATAATTGGCGAGGTGGAAGCCAAAAAGCAACTTAAGAAACCAGGAAAACCGTTCACAGGATAGAGGTCGCATAAGAGTGACACATAAGGTCGCGGGAAACAAGGCAACCCCAAAAAATATAGGGAGCCATCATAAAAATTAGGATTAAGTACTGTATCAATACTTCACTTGAATCTCAACTTAAGTAAATATATTGAGATTCATCTATCAGCTAATGAAAATTTAAGTCCATTTCTTGTAGACACTAGAGCAGATGTCTCATTTATTGAAATCAGTTCGCTTAATACATAAAAATTTAACGTTAAAAATAATATTCAAAAACTGCACGTGCTCGAAAGAATATATCTGGCATACTTGCTGATACTCTTTCCAGTGCAGGCGGTGGTTGATTGCTTTCCGACAAGTAGGAGTTACTTGCAAAAATTTTAGCCAAGAGGTTAGCTTTATCAACCAGGTCGTTAATTATTTGATGATCCTTTAAAAAAGGCGGAATTGAGGAACAAGCATTATTCTTCACTCTTTTAACGAATGACCAAAAGCTCCTCGAGGAGTAGTAAGAACTTTAGCACGAATGCGCTGCTCGTATAAAGCTTTTTCGCGCCTAAGTACACACGAAGATCTCGCATTTTTGCGTAGCAAATAAGTTACGGCGCACAGTGGTCAATTTCGCGAGATAGCGGTTAAACCTCTACAACTTTTGACCTGATAGGTATTTTTTTACGCAATTTGTAAAAATCGACTGATAGGAACGTAAGTAATGTGGAGTTAAAAATGCATTTTAATTTTTTGTTGAGTTTTCATGTAAAAGTTGAATATTTTGACATTTTAAATAGGTTTTTTTTATAACTTCTTATTTTCTTCAATCGTATTTTACAACCAATACTTATGTATTATTCCTAAACTTAATTTTTGTCAGAAAATACCAACATTTGGTCCTGACATTTATTTAGTCTCAATATTCACAAGGGCCAAAGGTTGGTTTTTTTTTGGAAGAAAGCTAATTCTTGAGAAGATTAAACTGAAAAATAACAATGAAATTCGCAAAAATATCAATACCATTTTGATATATAATATACAGAACACAACATCGATAAAATTAATTAAACTTTTACTATTGATTTAAAGTGCAAATATATTTTATTTAAATGTATTAAAAAAAAAATTATACTAAAATTAGAAACAAATGATAATCTTCAAACTAGTATTAATTAAACAATATTAGTAAAAATTTCTTCCAAATAGCTTTGATTTTCATTTTGCAGTAGTTGTTTAGCTTCTTCATCTAACTCTAATGAGGTTGATTTCCATTTTTGTCGAATACTGGACATATATGTGTCCGATGTGCACAACAAAATATTAATAAGATCTTCATTAGTAAAATATCTGGAAATTTTTCTTGTATTGTGCTCGCGAAAGAATCTGTAGTCTTTGTTCCTTTTTTTTTGCGCTTCTTCTGAGAGATCTCCAATTGGAAGCATATTGTGCTGAATTATTTTTTGTGAACTGTGGTTGGCATATGTCTCCAGGAATGTTTTTGGTTATAAAGGGTTACTGTCTCATTAGCATTCTGACTAAATTTTTTTGCATCTATCTTTTTGCTTGCGTCTTCGTGATCTTTCACAACAATTATCAATTGGCTTTGCTGGTCGATCACCTTTTCCAGTTTCCGTGGTAGTTACTGATGGCTTTTTAAAAATAAGTTTATTTCTTAGCCATTCTAGGTTGTGTGAGCAAAACAATTTCTTGTTTCTGGAACATTGATTGTACTGTTTTCTTAAAGTATTTAAAAAGTTTTTTATTTTTAAGTTATGAATTTTAATTTCTTGTTTGTCGCATATTTTGAAGAATAGATTATTTATTATATGTAAAATAATGTCATTTTCATCTTTCCGTTCAAAATTTATATCAGATAGAACACTATAACTGAATTTAGCCATTGTTTAAACAATAATAAAGAAAAAATGAATGCATGGATTAATATGCTATTGCTCGAAGTTTCAACATGATCTTTTTTACCTCTTTGAAACATAATATATACTTGGTTTTACCAGTTATTTCCATTGGTTTTAAATTTATTTGCAATTTTCAGGTATTTAAGTTGTGTAGAATTAGATGGCAATAAAATCATTTTTTACCTTTTCCAAATGAATTGCTAGATACAACATAATTTGAAAGTTAACAGGTACTGGCAATAATATAACAGGTACTTGGTTTTACCTGTTATTTCCGTTGGTTTTAAATTTATTTAAAATTTTCAGGTCTGTAAGTTATGTAATCTTAGATGGCAATAAAATCATTTTTACCTTTTCCAAATGAATTGCCAGATACCACATAATTTGAGAGTTCTATTGTCATTTTTGCCGAAATTTTGATAAACCCTTCTATGTAGACTAAGTCCAAATATGGGCCAACTTCTCCTTATTTCAACAGAATTATTTTTGTGTCAATAACAACTCTTGTACAAAATTTCATCAAAATATATGCATAATAGCCAATTTCACATACAAATAACTTTAAAAAAAAATGACGTGCATTTGTACCGAATATCTTACCTTGGGTCAGAAAAATTGCTGTAGCTAAAAAAGTGCAGTCCCGATGCATGTACATGTATATAAAGGAATGTGCTTTATGAAGTAGGAAATTTCCGAGAAATTTGACCTTTTTCAATAAAAATATTTAAATTGTTCTGAAAGCAGTAGAGCTTCAATTTTTAACCAGTAATAGGAAATAAGTTAAGTTACAACACAAAATTTATTTCGTCCAAAAATCTTGAAAAACAAAAAATTATGATCATTTAAACTTTAAAAATTAACTAAGAATATTATAAATTTACTAAATTCTGAAAAAGCCCATTTTGGACCACCCTGTTCTCAGTGAAATAGTTGAAATAGAGTTCTAATTTTTTGGCTCCCGAGGTTTACTACTGTCTACTTTCATACGAGTCTAATAGCTTTAAAATCGGAGAACAAAAACCAAAAGGAGTTTTGGCCGCTATCTCAAAATAATGACCACAGTGCGGCGTTTTTGTTACACCGCTATATACAGAATGGTTCCCCTCTGGGTTTGACTGCATTTTTGCACGTCTAATTAAGCCAAGTATTCTTTCTTGGTTTAACACGGATTTTTCTAGATGGAATAAAAGCATTCATTCCAAGTAAAATAATATTCACAACCATTTCCGCGATGGCATCGACTTTATTGTCCAGAAAACAAAGTTTCCAATTAAAATGCCGAAAAAAATCGTTGAGCTCAGCCTAACGAGCCTTTTCGTGCATATATCTTAAACGTTTCGTGGCCATTTTTAAAACGTTTTAAAGAATAGCGACCGAAAGGAGGCGGAAGTGGTGCAGTGATCCGAGTTACCGAGAGGCCCGAGAATACTTACCTCATACTTATCAGGGTGTGAAGTAAAGAAAAGGTGGAGAGTATGGTATTGTTGCCCTTCAACACACAAAATATGTGTTGGCTTGTTAATTAATTGCACGAGGTGGTTGTGCGCGAGGAATAGCTCAACATATTGGCCCTCTAGAGTTGTACGGCTCGAATGGAGGTCCAAGACGAGTTGTGAACATTGAAATCACCAGCAAAAACAATTTCACTGTTCGGACAGCTTTCTAGGATTCTCGATGTGGAATCGGAAAGGGCATCGAAGCCGGAAATAGATTTATCATTTTCCGCGTTTGCGCTTCTGTATTAAAATCCGAAATGTAAGAAGTTTCTCCAGATTTTGAATTTAACCCAAAGACAATCAAATTCAGGATCATTCGTGCTTAATGATTGCTGGCACTAGTGCAGACTTCATTACGAATATACATCGCGAGGCCCTTACGTAGACTAAAAAAACGTAGAAGAGAGTACCCAGGCAAATAAAAATCCTATGGATCAGCATCCTTACATACCTGGGTCTCACATAAAGCGAAAATATCAGGCCGATGGAGGCAACTGTGTGCATATACAGAGAAGAAATTCGCTCTCAACCCACGTATGTTGCAGAAATCGATTTTAAATCTTCCTATCATTACAAATAACAAAGATTCAAACCCTTTGTCTACTTTATAACACTAACACCCCTGTAAAATCTGATACTTTTGTGACAATTTTTGACCAGTGTTAAACCTTCGCCACTAATTAGTCAAGCAACAATTAACACAAAGGAACAAGTAAACTAAAATTACAATTACTATAAAATATAAGAAAAAACTAGGAAGAAGGAAAGGTACTATTTGTGGTACAATTTGCATCGTAAAGAACCATAAAAGAGCTGAGCTGGTCACATGCGACCTGTCGTGCCATCACTATATTTTTTGTTATTATTATTTTTTTGTCTTCTGTTGATGTGTTTTTTTTTTTAGTTAATTTTTTATGTATTGTAGTTGTTTTTTTTTGTAACTCTTAAGTTTTTGATTATTATTGTTGTTGTTTTTTTTTTTGTAATTCTTAAATTAATTTATTTTTGTTTGTTTGCTTATGTGTTAATATTTTTTGTTTTAAGTTTTTGATTATTATTATAATTATTATTATTATTATTATTATTATTATTATTATTATTATTATTATTATTATATATCCCTCATTCTAGTGTTTCCCTCATTATAATTGTTGCTTTAATAAGTATTGATTTTTGCATTTCCGTAAGTAGTTTTAAATCTAGGTTTAGTGTTTTTATTGCACTTGTAGTTTCTTTGGGTATTGATACTTTAGAGCTTATTACGATTGGTAGTATGTCTACTCGAATTAATTTCTGAGAATTCTTAATATATTGAGCTAGTGGGTTGTATTTGCTTTTTTTGTGGCTAATGTTTCTTGTATATTGTTATCGTATGGCACTGCAAAGTCGATTATTTGGGCTATTCTGCTTTCTTTATCAATTATTATCATATCTGGTGTATTAGGGATAGTAGTGTTGGTGGCAGTATTGATTAGTATTGACCTATCCCAGTAGATGATGAAGCTGTTGTTTTTAATAATTGGCTTGGGTTGGTATTTGCAATAGTATGTTGTCGGCTTATTGATCTTTAACCGTTTCAATATGTTTATGTGTATTATTTTCCCATTATTATCGTGTCTTTGCTTATAGTGATTCTGGAAAAACGTTGGACAACTGTTAAGCAGGTGTGGGATGGTTTCCAGGTTATTATTACATCTACGCCAGTTATCATTTGTAATTGTATGGTCGTGGATTACGTATTTCTTATAGTTTTTTGTATGTATTACTCCATCTTGGATAGCTATTATAAATCCTTCAGTTTCTGCAAAGATATGACATTACATGAGCCAGTTGTTTGTGATTGCCGTATCTATATTGGATTAAGATATCATGTTGGGGTATTTTCCATGTAACGGTTTTGACTTCCAGTTTTCTATTAGTGTTTCTATTGTGATTGTTTGATTATTGCTACTATTTCCAAGATTGAGCAGTGTTAGATTATCATCAGCATTTACTACTTCTCTATATAGCTGCAATACTGTTGCTTTCGCTCCGAAGTATTTAGTAAGTTTTTCTAATTGACGATAGTGCAGCAGTTTTATATTTAGTATGCCTCTCCCCCCTAATTTTCTTGGTAGGTTTATTCTTTCCAGCGATACTGGTGATATTTATTCTCCGTTAAAGTTGTTCTTATTTTAATATCCATATTATTTAGGTCTGTATTCGACCATTCTTTTAAACCGAAGTTATATGTAAGCATTGGTATAGCGTAGGTGTTTATTGCTTTTACAAGATTTCGACCATTTAATTTGCTTTTGCATATATTATTTATTCATTTTAGAAATTCTTTATTGATGTTATCCTTCTGTTTTTTGTGATTAACAGTGATATGCTGCACTTTACCCAGATACTTATAGTGCTCTCCTCTTAACAGTGCACAGTGGGGCAGAATCAAAATATTTTGGAAATAATTCAGCCATTTGAAAACGGCTGGGCCGATTGATTCAAAATTTGGCACGAGCATAGTAGAGAAGCACTTGAGCTTAAGTTTTGAAGGTGGTTACTCTCCACTTTCCAGGGATGGCGCTATGTGGTCTCAAAGTTGGACACCTCGCTCCTGAAAATTTTTCTAACGCTTGGCATTTCTTCAATTTTTGTCTGATTTTTAAATATTTTACATGGTCTTAAAGCTCTCGTAAATACCTACAAAACGGTGCTTTAAACTGCATGTTTATGTTTAAAAATAATCGAGTTATAAGCATTTTAAAATTAAAATTTTTGATTTTTTCCATACCCTGGTCCAGTTTTTTCGAAATATTGGGTACAATTTGCAGCATATTTGTTTGAGTTTTTTACCGTAGATAGCAAACAAAATTTAAGATTTTCTGAAAAAAAATTTTAAAGTAATATCTTTTCTGGCTTAAAAATTATACGATTTTCAATTTAAAAAATCCAAAATTATTGCATTTTTGTGTATTTTAGCCTAAAATGGGACACTAATCTAATTTTTTAGATAGAAAAAAATTTTCTTAAGGAATATATAAAAATTTTTTATTTTTATTAAAGATAACTATATGTGTGTACGTTTAAACCAAATTTCGTATAAAACTGATCATTCTTGTAGAAGATGTAAGTCTTTCAACTTGACCTATTTTACATCGAAATTTTGACTTTACCCCATATTTTCTAAAATCCCAAAGCTGGGATCGGAAAAAGAAGAATACTATAAAAAAGCTATATATACTCCAAATTGTTTCAAAAAGTATTTCGTGAGCCCTAGTCCATATGTGGACTTTATGGGCAAAAGAGTAAAAAATTCCAATTTTGGGATTTTTCGTCTTTATTTTGGGAATTATGGGATTTCCTTTAGCTTAATGTTGCAGATTTTTTACCGTTTGATTTTAGTTAACAAACTACATATGCACAGAAAATCTTATCTGATTTGCTTAATTAATAAAAGTTTTATAGCATATTTAATATTTTTACTTTTCTCAAATTGGACCGTTTTTACCATAATTTTTCGAAATTTTCGGAGCTCAGCAACGAATATTAAAATTTTTTTTATTTTTTTTTATGCATGTGAATAAAGATGACGCAATTTCCTATTAAATAAAAAAGATTCACCTCAATATCATTCTTACGTTGAAAACTATGCGTTCTTAAATATGAGTGTTTCAATATGTATCTCACTTTTATACATTTATGTTACGGAAGTAAAAATTTTCATGCCTGTGTAAAAAATTGTGTAAAAAAAAAACAATTATACCTGAATAGAGGATAACCAAGAGGCATATCTTAAATTAATAATCATTATAAAAAACATCAGATAAAAAATAAAATTTTCTGTTAATTTTTATTTACGAAAAGTCGTTAAAAGTATTTTTTTTTTCCTTAAAATTATTATTTATTTTCTATAAAATAATCTGTCATATCATTATACATGTCTGAAAGATAAAGTAAATGCTTTATTTCTGTTTTGTTAGAAGGTGAAGAAGCCTCATAATTAATCCAACGTTTTCTCATTGATGAGAGTACAGGATCAGAAGATAACAATAGGCTATAGAAAATGTCTTCGTTTTGTGACTGCCTAGAACATTTTCGAGAACTGAATATTTGAATGTACTTGAAATCGCAGTTTCTTGCTTCTTGGGCTTCTTCTGTTAATTTCCCAAGAGGAAGAATATTCGATTATATAATTGTTTTACCATGACATAATATTTTATGTACTGTGGGCGTCATATCCCTCCATTGATATAGGGAAACGAGTAGCTAAGATATTTTTGCTGTATATTCTCCAAAGCGAAAAGAATTAATTTGAGTTTTGCTATTAATTGCCATTAAAACTACGTTAATCATTCTAAGCAACTCTTTGTCAATTCCAGTTATGGTTGAAGTAGTTTCAAAATCCCCAAAAAATTTTCTTGCAGTATTTCCGTCGTTAGTGTTTCCTCCACTACGAAGAGGCTTGTCAATTATTAACCCCGTTTGTACTTTAAACTCTTCTTGGATTCTACTTTTCTCAGAAGCTCTTAGAGCTTTTAGTTCATCATTGTTTTTTTTTTTTTTTTTTTGTTATTAAATTTTCTGTCGTACTTCTGTATTTTAAGTCGTATGCAATATGCAGAAAATGCTCCAAAAATCTTATTCTAGCATGAAGGGGGGATATTCCGAAAGATAGAACTTCTTCGTTGACTACGTTGGTTTTTTTTTATCTGAGAATTCTGACTTCTTCTGATCACATATGGAACATTTCCAATAAGAAGATGTGTTAGTTATAGCGTTACTAACTTTGTTAAACTAAGTTGAAAGGATATGTTAACACAGTATTCTTTTATTTTTATAGATATTGGTTCCAATGATCTTATTTCGTCTTTGATATGCTCGACTAATTTTTTTGTCGTAGTATTTGATTCCTTTACATACTCAAAACAAATAGGCCTACAAAAATTTTTGGATCTTGGGGTTGTGTTTTTCCATATATCTTCAAAAGTGTTTGCACGTACTGATGAAGATGCAACCAGTGAGTATGAACGAATTCTTAGTGGTACTAAGGATGTCATGAATATGCTCTTAAAATCTATTGTATGTTTTTGTTTGTACTCAGGAAGGGCTAATATTCCATCACATCCCCACTTACACATTAGTACTACATCGCAGTTTTTAACCTTTTCTGGTTGGTCAGTAGAAAAATCTGAAATAATCCGTGACGCCGTATTTTCTAGCAAAGAAGATAGTCCAATAGAAGCTTTCGTTTCATCAACTGTTATTGGAGATGGCATAATCGCTTTCTTTTTTTCTTGAATAGACTTATATGATGGTAATATTGCATGTCCTTTCTCAAGTAAAGCTTTTCTCAAAATTTGGTACTTATACCGGCTTATTTTCATTTCCAACATCAGAGCAATAGCTTCTTCCTCCGTAAAATTTGACTGCGATGTCGGAGTAGGTATGCTGTTAACAATTCGTTTCAACCGTTTTGGAGATGCGCTGGGAAGAATATTAGCGATGTGCACTGCCTCGGAAGGCTGATTTTCTTTTTTTAGCAATTCTTTGAACGTATCGGAAACTTCATCTTTTGAAACTGAAGAAAGTTTTTCGGTTAACCTTTTTTTCTTAGACTTCGAACATAAGTCATCATAAGATTTGCAGGGAGCTCCGCATAATGCGATGTAGGTTGAGAATTTCGGAACAGTATCCATCCAAGTAAGATACTTTACTTTAAACTTATTTTTGTTTCCGCGAACTGATTTCATTTTTTGATCAAATAATTTTAAAAATTTTTCCAGTTTTGCAGTACCAATGACATCAACTCTGCAGTTGTATGTAGCCTTAATAAATTTTTTCATGGCCTTAATTCTATCAAGTCCTTTTGTAGCATCAGTCCACAAAAAAGAACACAATATCTCAAACTTCAATGTGATCGGCATGATTTTTTTTTAAATATGATATCTATTGTATTTATGCAAATATTTATATGCGTTTTCAGGTCATCGAACAGTTGGGTACCTAAAGAAACAAAGCAGCTAGCTAAAAATCAACAAAGGCACTTAGGTAAGACATAATTAGTCATAGGTCATCCTAAAACGAACACCTGCACCATTATTTTTAACCCTTACACTTTTAACCCTTTTTTCAGGTATAATTGTTTTTTTACACAATTTTTTACACAGGCATGAAAATTTTTACTTCCGTAACATAAATGTATAAAAGTGAGATAAATATTGAAACACTCATATTTAAGAACGCATAGTTTTGCACGTAAGAATGATATTGAGGTGAATCTTTTTTTATTTAATAGGAAATTGCGCGTCTTTATTCACATACAAAATAAAAAAATGGAACAAAATTTTAATATTCGTTGCTGAGCTCCGAAAATTTCGAAAAATTATGGTAAAAACGGTCCAATTTGAGAAAAGTAAAAATATTAAATATGCTATAAAACTTTTATTAATTAAGCAAATCAGATAAAATTTTCTGTGCATATGTAAAAAAAAAAAAATCTGCAACATTAAGCTAAAGGAAATCCCATAATTCCCAAAATAAAGACGAAAAATCCCAAAATTAGAATTTTTTACTCTTTTGCACATAAAGTCCACATATGGACTAGGGCTCACGAAATACTTTTTGAAACAATTTGGAGTATATATAGCTTTTTTATAGTATTCTTCTTTTTCCGATCCCAGCTTTGGGATTTTAGAAAATATGGGGTAAAGTCAAAATTTCGATGTAAAATAGGTCAAGTTGAGAGACTTACATCTTCTACAAGAATGATCAGTTTTATACAAAATTTGGTTTAAACGTACACACATATAGTTATTTTTAACAAAAATAAAAAAAATTTTATATATTCCTTAAGAAAATTTTTTTCTATTTAAAAAATTAGATTAGTGTCCCATTTTAGGCTAAAATACACAAAAATGCAATAATTTTGGAGTTTTTAAATTGAAAATCGTATAATTTTTAAGCCAGAAAAGATATTACTTTCAAATTTTTTTTAGAAAATCTTAAATTTTGTTTGCTATCTACGGTAAAAAACTCAAACAAATTTGCTGTAAATTGTAGCCAATATTTCGAAAAAACTGGACCAGGGTATGGAAAAAATCAAAAATTTTAATTTCAAAATGCTTATAACTCGATCATTTTTAAACATAAACATGCAGTTTACAGCACCGTTTTGTAGGTATATTTAAAAATCAGACAAAAATTGAAGAAATGCCAAGCGTTAGAAAAATTTTTAGGAGCGAGGTGTCCAACTTTGAGACCACATAGCGCCATCCCTGGAAAGTGGAGGGTAACCACCTTCAAAACTTAAGCTCAAGTACTCCTCTACTATGCTTGTGCCAAATTTTGAATCAATCGGCCTAGCCGTTTTTAAATGGCTGTATTATTTACAAAATATTTTGATTCTGCCCCACTGTGCAGTGGTGTTATTTGCTCGTTTTCTGCGGTTGAGAAGTTTTCAGTTGTTGTATATTTCCCTCTTGTGATGTTTTGTGTTCTACACTTTTCTATTCTAAATTTCATTTTTATATCAACTGAACACATTTTAACTATTCTAAGAAGACTATCTCGGTTCGGTTTCGTACTTGCGTAGAGTTTAAGCTCATCCATATAGAAACAGTGTGATATTCTCTAAGTATCGGAACTATGTTTATAGCCATATTTGCTTTGTTGCAGAAGTAGAAAGAGTGAATTTAGTGCTAAGCAGAAGATCAAAGGGCTAAGGGAGTCGCCTTGGTATATTCCACGTTGTATTTTTATTGGTTTTGCTTTTGTATTTTTAATTCCGTTTCGTACATATAGAGTGGTTTCCCAAAATCCCATTAAGCATTTAATGCAATTTATTAATGCTGTATATATTTTATATATTTTTCGCACGTCAACGAGCCATGAGTGCGGCACAGAGTCAATGATTTTTGGTAGTCGGTAAATGCGGTATATAAATGCAACGCTTTGTTCCCTGTCGACATCCTTTCTGTTCCTCTGCGAGTATGTTATTACATTCGCAGAATTGGTTAATTTTTATAGCAATGCAGGAGGTGAATATTTTATATCCTGTGCTTAGATATGTTATTGGCCTAAAGTGGGATGCAGATGTGAGGTTGCAGACTTTGGGTTTTAGGTAGGTCACACCTGTGCACATTCCAGGTGAGATGTGATCTGGGTGAGTTATAATTCCGTAGAACATATTGATAATCTGACCGTGCAGGGATGTCAGATACTTATAACAGTAATTGTGTATCTTGTCACTTCCCGGTTGTTTCCAGTTGTGGAGTCTACTTATCGCTTTTTTGAAGATATTGTCAGTAATAAAAGCATCCGTCATGGGTGGGCAAGTGGCAGTATGTTCACGGAGGTCTTTGATCCTTATCGGTGTCGGGTTGTGCGTCTGGAATTTACCCCAGATATACTTCTAAAAATTCTCAATATCGTTCATGTCAACAGTATTACCCTGAGTTGTTAGGTCTTCGGCAGGTTGTGCGATCATGTTGTAGAAACGTTTTTCTTCTATTTAGAAGGCTTTGTTGTGTTTTGCCCTGTTTTAACTTTTCGTGTAAATACGCATTCTCTCTGTATATTTTGCGAGTATTTTCCGGACAGTATCGCGCAGCTGCTCCATAGTGTGGTTCAGGGGATCGAATTCTTTGTGCACTAGGTGTCTTCTTTGAATGTTTAAGAGCTTAATTCTGGTTTTCCTACCGGTTTTGTTGGTGTTGTATCCGACTAGGAAGCCAAGATCTTTTCCTATGGTGTTTATTTTTTGCTGTAGACGCCTTTGCCATCCAGGTCGTATATATCTGTGCTTTTCCGGGGGTTTACTTAGCCTTTTGGTATTATTATTGTTACTTTATTAAATTTATTATCATTATTATTATTATTATTATTATTATTATTATTATTATTATTATTATTAATATTATTATTATTATTATTATTATTATTATAATTATTATTATTATTATTATTATTATTATTATTATTATTATTATTATTATTATTATTATTATTACTATTATTATTATTGTTATTATTATTATTAAGTTTCTGTTGTTATTTTTTATTTATTTTTAGCAAATTTAATTAACAACTAACACTACATTTATAGGCACAACATTAATTAAAAGAACGACGAAACAAAAACGCGTGCGGACAAGACAAATGACAGAACACTATTCATACAAGACTTTATATGTATATGAATTCCAAATTTGAGCTACATATTATTTAATCATTATTTTTTTTTAATTATTAACATTATTAACAATATTGTCGGAGGCTTTCTAGTAATAGTTTCAGTTATCTCTTTTATCAGACACTCACCATCACCAGATCCATCATTATCATCCTCACCTTTATTAAATTCAATTGTGTTTGAGTAGCTTGGTTCGACATCAAAATTTTTTATTTTGTTTTTTTTTTTTAATATTTTTTTTTTGTTTGTTTTAATTTTTACACTTTTTACATTTTGTTATGATAACTCGCTATTTAAGTAGAATCATCATCGACAACTTACTTAAATTAATTAAAGGAAAGGTCACAAAAGATGTCTGTTTGCTTTAAACAGCTTGCTGTGATATTACTTAATATTTAAATAATTTAAAGTTATAACTAAAATAACGAATCAAACATAAAGTAAATTACCCTTATCTTTTGAACCTTAATAGGTATTTCAATGTCCGATATAAAAATAAAAGTGGAAGCTTAGTGCTCTCCCCAAAGTTGACTTAGTTTGATCATATCGTTAGCTAAAACGAAAAGCTAGGTAACAAACAAAAGAGTCATTATATGGCAGCAGAAAATATTTTTGTTTAATACCAAAATTCGTTAGAAAAGCTGATTTCATTTTTTTTGTTTAATGTCAGTTAAATGGCTTTCAGTTTAGCTTACGATAAGTCCTTGTCTTTTAGACCAATAAAGATAGATATTTAAAATTTTTACAGTATATGTATTGCTATATAAGTTTAACTCCCAGTACCGAATTTGCTTTAAAAAACTTAATACTGTGGTGTGGTTTTTATCAACGCAACTTTTTTATTATTCAAAAGCAAAAATACAAATGCTTTTATCTTATAAGGTCCCTTACAAATCACCTAATTTATGAACGTTGTCTTGTTTATTACGCCTCCTTCTCGAGTTTGCTTATACAAACCCTAGACATTAGGTCAGCAGTTTTGGTGGAAATAAAGCTAAGTAGCAGTAGAAATGTGGAGTAACTGGAGACAGATTTGTAAATTTGCTACTTTTAAACATATTTGGTGTTAATTCCTCCGACCTTAAATGCAATCGTCTCAAATGTTCAACATAAATGGAGATTGTAGATGCTTGCCTGTTTCTATTCTTCTTCGTCCTTTTTATCTGGAATATTTTTTAGCTATTACTGAAAGTTGTTTTTTCATTTCTTCTTATCGATGACCATATATTTTCAATATTTTAATACCAATGACATTTCAAAGCATTACTTTTACAAAGGATGCTATCACAAAGAATGTTAGTGTTATTTTCAATGCGTTATTTTTCATTTTCAGTAGCTCTAATCGTTTAATGTTCTCAATGTTTAGTTTTTGCAGCTTTTCTAACAATAAAACTTCAGTCATATTACCAATCAAGGCTTACATCCCGAAAAAAAAAATTATTGGCCATTAGTATTTATTACTGTATTAGCGTGTTCAATCAAGTATTTCCCGTCGAGCATAATCTCCTAATCGCTTGTTGGATTCAGCAATATGAAATCGATATATTCGGCTATGTCGAATCTTTTATACCTTTTACCGTGTATGTAACTCCAATTAAAAAACAAATATTAAGTGGCAGAGAGTTAAAAAACAATTACTATTTATAATTTTGCATAAAGATGTCATTGGCTCTTCATGTGTTAGGCATTTTTTAAAACATCCCTTCAAAAGCTTTTAAATAATACCGATATTGGTATCTTAAAAAAATTTAGTGCACAATCATACATTTCTATTACAAGTTCAGAGGCCCATGACTCGGAAAATAAAGGCGAATGCAAATTTTTTCACTTAATGTTGTTTTTCTTCTTTTTTAATTTTTTATCGCCATAAAAAAATTTTTTTTTTGACTGGAGTTCTTTCACTAAACTAGATTTGTTCTAAATGATATGGAAAGTTAGAGGCAGGCAGGCACTATTAGGGACGGGCAGGCGGACGTCGCTTAATCGACTGCGTTATATATAAGGACTCAAAATATAATACTTGCGGGGTGGGGAATGGAATGATATTGCCTTTTGCAACCTGTAGTGAAGGATATAAAAATGCAGAGATGCCATTTCTATGCGGCATTTAATTTCCTTTGATGTTGCCCATTGATCACATGTTAGGACACCGAGATGTTTGAAGCTCCTTACACATTTAATTTCGATATTTTCTTTCTTAAAATTGCACTAATAAGGGGGGTTTTTCTATTAAAAACCATGTATTTCGTCTTCTTGGTATTAATTTTAAATCCATACGTCCTACGATTGCTTCTTTCTCAACCAACTTCTGCAGACCATATATACTACTAACTCTCAGTGTGATATCATCTGCATATCTTGTATTATTAATAAGTTTTCCATTAATTTTTTTCCTATATATGCTCCTCTAAGGGCTTCCTGGAACATTTTTTTCAAAATAGATATTAATAATACACATAATATACATCCTTGTCTTACTCCTATTAAAATTTCATCGGTTTTTCTCTGTAAATATATATTTGCGTCTATTAGTTCCAATGTAGGTTTCTGAAACAACGTTATTTTTTTTCGTGTATTCCAATGGTAGTTATAATTTCCATAACTTTCTTAAATTCCATAGAAGCTACACATTCTGTACATATTCTCGCATGAATAATTCTTAAAAGCATTTTTAACGCGTAGTTCATTAGGCTAATTAATCTATATTCCGTGTCGAAAATATGATTAAGGAGTTTAACTGTGAGTTGTATGTTATTAGCATTTAATTTCTTCAAAACTTCAAAGGGGATTTCATCTGGATCTTTTTTTAGTTGTCTTTTAGAGATTTTATTGCAATTTCTGCTTCGTTTCTTGTTATCGGTTCTCATGTCAAAGGACTCCTAATAGTCGTTTCAGGAGCGGATTTTTCATTATCATAGAAAAGTTTTGCCATGTAATATTTCGATATCTTCTTCTCCAAATCAGATACTACTTAATTATTATCGTCTACCAGTATTGCAGGTGGTACTTTTGTGTATTCTTCGGAAGCTTCCTTTTGGTTTTTGTGAAGCTAAAAATTATAGTGCATACTTTCCAGAAATTCAATTTCCTGGCATTTCTCATTTAGTAGATTATTCTTTGGATCACTTTATGCATCTCTTTATTTAACAATCAATATTTTTCAAAGTCCTTATTTTTCATCGATTTCAAATGTGACAACATGTGGTGCGTCTGTATGTTAAATATAAGTTTCTGAGACGTATTCTTTCAAAATTTTAATTACCCTACATCTTCGTTTAAATTTGCTCTTGAAAATTGCAGGGGTTTGAATCGTTTCCTTGCTCTTGAGAGAATATATTTTTTGGCTTCTGTTTTGATAATTATTATTTCTAAAATTGTAACCACCCTGTTTTTTATTGGTGTAGCCTTTGCTGATGTTATTGTTGCTCCTTGAATGTAAAGTGTGATAATGATTGTTACCTTGTAAATCTTTAGTATTTCTGTGATAATAGTCTTGATTATTGTTACCTCTATTATTATTGTAAGTATTGTTAAGGCTACGTTGCCTTCTATTATTATTAAATCTCTTATAATTATTAAAATTCATTATTGCATATGATTGCGAGTTTATTTCCGCATCTATTTCAATTGCTTCATTTACACTGTTAGGTCTACCACTGTAGCTCTCTGTGGTTCGTTTAAACAAACCGTTCCTAAAAGTGCTAAGCGCCACATTTTCTTTTATTTTAATTATAGTTTCCCTGTTTTGGAAACCTAATTGACTTGACTGAATCAATTTTGTTGGCATATTGCATTTATTGAACTATTGCCTTGTATTTGTCTTGCTAATCCAGTATGTTTAAAGGAAAGTGATTTGTTAGGTGTAAGTATCCTTCTAAGGGTGTGTTTAAGTGACTCTAATAAGTTCTATGTTTCTTCTGGGATCAACTTATTTCTTAATTTGTCTGCGAATTTAGTAGCCAAAATGAATTTTTTCAATTTATTAATCTCTGAGTGTTTCAGAATAGAAATCAATTATGCCTATGATATTATTAAGTTGGCTAATAAAACACCATTAAGCTCAGCTAATAATTTAGATGCGTCAAAAATGCCAAACGATTCCATATGTTGTTTTTACTAACTCTTAGATACCTTAAAAGCGCTGTTTCTTATTTCGTCCAGTTTCTCTGGGACATGTCCCTCGTATTTTATTGCATAGTTTGTTAAATCTTCAATTGCTTAATAGTATTATTTACATAAGTTAATGCGTAAGTTCTATTTGGACTTTTCTTTAATATTTACAGATTGCTTCTAATTTATCCATTAATTTTACATCTATACGAGTTGTGTTTAATTTAATTGCCTTCTTTTTCATATAGTCTTTATAATGCAAATTTACCTTTCCTGAAACTAATATTATAAAAAGTGCCAGTATTATCTAATAAATGTGGTTATTTGTAACCTAAAGTACACCAATATCTTCGTTGTATGTAATGATAGATTTTCTTAAGAAATGTCCCCACATTTAAGGTATATAATATATATATATATATATATGTTTACTTATATATGAAATTTTGTATACATATGCTTTTTTTCTTACTATTACTTTTTACTTCTCGTACTACAAATTTCCTGCATGATCGCGAAGTTCAAGGCCTTGTTGTCTGCTATGTGAAGACACCTGTATGCCTCTGCGATCTGATTCATTATCTTTACTGCTTTTTCACCTCTTCTTCTAGCAGGATTGACTATCTCTTGGGATAGGAGGAAGAGGTTTTGCTCTAGACTTCTTTTAACTGTTTTTAAATTCTTGAATTGGAATTTGCTTTTTAGTTGCCTCGTATTTCGGTGCTTCAGGGGTTGGAGCTATTGGCTTAGGGACATATACATACTGTTCCCATTTCTCGAATAACCAACTTCTTTCTTTATTGTTTTAAGGTCTTTAATATTGCCGCACATTAATCCGTGGGCAGGATTTTTATTTCTATTAGTTATGCACGATCGTTATGTAATGTGTTTGGTAAGGGATTTTTATTGAATAATTTGCTCTTGTGATTATAAAATGTCCTGTGTTAATATTATTGATTTTATGGACTATTTTTTTTGTCTGATTTTTGATCTTTATTTATTTATTATTTGTCCACTACGCAATCTATACATATGTATTGCTACGAACATAAGATCTAGCAGCGTGTTGTTGTCCGTATGTACGTGGTAAAAACAGAGGTGAATCTGTTTATTCTATACACACATATATATATATATATATATATATATATATATATATATATATATAACTGTGAGATCTAAGAGCCATGTAAATAAATTATTAGTGAACCGCCGATAGTATGTGTAAGAATAAAACAATTATGTCTGCGTTATTCCGTATTCTCTTTTATCGCGTTTTAGTACCATTACCGCGGGATAACAGTAAAGTTCTAGTAGCCGTAAGGAATATATTTTTTTCGGTGAAAGCATAATGATGGCATTATTTCTTACAGCACCAAATTTGTTTCTTTGTTCAATCTTTCATAGCTGTTGCTTTCCTAGCTTTGTATTTCAAATTTACTTGAATCTTTCTTAATGTTAACTGTTTTTTTGTACTAAAACAAAAAACCTATCGTTGTAATTTTTTCAGTTTTAAACTGAAAGTTCGTCTTTTGACACTCAAAGTATTGCATCATAGTAAACAATTACATAAAGAAATAAGGTTCTTTTTTTAATAATACATCATTACCTGTAATCGAAGGGGAAAAATATTCTTCATATACGCCTTGGTTACATGAATCCCTTAGAAAATAAAAACCTCTTATCCTTTACGTCTTTCACATTTAGCTTAGGGCTTTTTAAAATAAGTAGTAGAGGCCTCTTTTAATGGCCTTTTTTATAAGAACATTAAAAAAGTTTTTTTCCTACTCTTGTTTTGGTTTTTCTTATTGTATATAACCTTAAGTGTTGTGCTTTCGGCGTTCTCAAAAGATTGTAATGATTACAATTTCGTTATTTGTAAAGCACTGTTTGCTTGAAACATTATTAATGTTGTCTCATAACTTTAGTGGACAAAACAGGAAAAAATGATTAGTGCTTGTCAAGAGGGTTAGCAGAATGTGCAAATAAATAAACGAAGATATAAATATAAATAAAAGTACCTAAAATTTTTTTTTTACTGAACTATAATCTGTAAATTAAATTCGATCTTAAAAAATAAAAATGTGAAATAATTCTAGAGAAAGAGTTAGCTTTTTATTTACAGCATTTCAGTTGAATTTAAAATCTCCATCTGTTAGTCTTTATATTTTTTGGGAACTTTCAAAGTTTAAGTTTAAATAAAAGTTTATTATGACCTAAATCCTCTAACGGTCAAAGGGTAAATTTTCATTTCTATAATGTTTTTTATTTGACCTTTTTTTAATTATTATATTTTATTGAATTTATAAGCAATAGGTCTTTTTGTTTATTATATATATTTTCAATATTTCGCTACTCCATTGTGTAGCATCTTCAGGAAAACAAATATTTATTCAAACAATATAAAACAATAACAAAACATGAAGTAAAAATTTTCAAACTAACATATTTTGGAAAACAAAAAATATTTTGTCAAATAAAAAATTTTAAAAAACAAATACAAAGTACAAAATTATTTCTTATTTACTAAATATCTATAAATCTGAGCTACATTATCTGTGTCTGCCTTAAAATTAATTCTCTGTGCTGTTGGTGTATTAATAATTTGTAACATTTCTAAAATATAACGTCTTTTATAATTGTTTTCTATGTTTATTACTGAAACATTTTCAAAATTGGGATAGTGATTTAATCTGGCACAATGAGATGCTAATGCAGTTTTTTGTGAATTAATATTTTTATATCTTTGATCAGATTTATGACCAGCAATTCTAGTTTTTAGTTTATTTTTCGTTGTTCCTATGTATACTTTATTACAAATCTCATTATCATTTCCGCTACATTGAATCTTATAGACTAAATTTGATAGTTTCTGATTCGGTATTTTATCTTTAGTTTTACTAAATAACCTTTTTAGTGTATAGTGTGTTTTGTATGCCAATCTGTATTTGCTGCAGTCAAAAATTTTTGATTTCTCTAACCTTTCTGATATTCCTGGTACATAAATTAAAGTCTTATAAATCATTGGCTCAATTATATTTCTTGTATTTATATTATTCCTATTTTTATACTGCCTAATTAATCTATTTATAAGATGAATTGGAAAATTATTATCATTTAATACATTTCTAATTTTCTCCTCATTCTTTTTATGAAACTCAATGTCACTTATCGTAAGTATTCTTACTATTAAATTTTTAGCTGCATTTATTATAATTCGCTTACTGTGTTTAGAATAAAAGTTAATGATTCTTCCAGAAGCTGTTGGTTTTTGGTACCAATCTATTAATAAATTATTTCCACTCCTAATGAGTAAAGTATCTAAATATGGAAGTTTTGAATCACATTCTATCTCTATTGTAAAACTAATACAAGGATTAAAATCATTAAAAGTTTTAAGTAAATTATTAATGCCATTTTCTGATATTACACAAAATAAATCACCAACATATTTGGTCAATATTATTGGTTTAATATTAAGTTTTTGAATACATGTGTCTAATAGTTTCTCCATAACAATATCAGCCACAATTGGAGAGGCAGGAGATCCCATCGGTAATCCATTCTGTTGTTTATAAAATTTATTATTATATTGGAAATATCTATTGTCTTCAATACAAAATTTAACAATACGTAGAAACAAACATTTTTCTATATTAGTATGTCCTTCAATAATATTCCATTTTTCCTCAATAGTGCTTATTGCAAGATCAACAGGTATGCTTGGAAATAATGACACTACTTTTTTAATTTTTAGGTTCCTAATCTTATTTAAATTCTACTGAATTTTTAATGTTATACTTAGAATTCTCAGTTATCATTTTTAGAGTATTAGTTATATATTTACATAGTTCGTAGGATGGAGAACTTACACATGAACAAATTGGTCTTAACGGAAAATTATCTTTGTGAATTTTAGGTAAACCATATAACCTAGGTGCATTAGAGACATTTGTTTTTAGAGTATTTTTCTCTAAAAAAGATATAATCTTTAATCTAAAAAGTTCTTCAACAAAATCATTATTAATTTTCTGTAGTTTATTTGTTGGATCTTTATTCAGTAATTTATACTATCTTCAACAATATTTTTAATCCGTGTGTCATAATCCTGTCTAGTTATAGCTACAGTTGCGTTACCTTTATCAGCCTTTAATATAAGAATATCCTTATTTCTTTTTAAAAATTTTTCAGCTTCCTTTACTTTATCTAAAACAAATTTATCTCTATTCGTAAGCCTCATTTTATTTAAATGATTATCAATTATTGTTGTTAGTTTTGTTCTTGCTACTTTCTGTTCTTCTTTGTCTTGTAATGTCTGTACAATGTCTTCACCATCCGCAATCATTTTTAAAATAGGAAACTCCTCTCTTCTTACAGGAAGTGCATGTTTTTCTCCTAGTGAAAGAATCCATTCTACTCCTGTCGGAATATCTATGTTGGTCTTATTAACAAACCATTTTTTGTTAAATTTAAAACCTAATTCTTTCTTCTGTATATTACTAAGGCAAATAAACTTCTTCTTATGAATCCTTTTTACCTTCTCTTTTAAAGAATCTGCCATTCTATCTTCATTCCTTAAAAATTGATCCATTTCTTCTGCTGTTAACAATTCTTCTAATTTTCTTTTTATTATCCCTATCTCAAATTGAAATTGCTTCAGTAAATTGTGTTTATTTTTTAATGTCAATTTTAAAATTTTAGTGTGTAGATCTTGTGTGTACTTTAAAATACTTATTTGGACTGCCTGTGAATATTTATCTTCAAAAATTCTTGAAATGTTCTTAGTTGAATTACTGATGAATTTTGGTACAACGCCTGTATTTCTGCAACGCATCAGGAAAGTTATGCTTGATTTTGCTTTAATAACCTTGTCTCTTGTGGTCTTGAACCGGTTTATCCATCTTCTTATGTCACCATTTTTCTTTAAATTCTTGTAATCCATATTAATATCTTTTAAAAAAGTTACGTGCTCACTTTTAATATTTCTATAATGTTATTTGACCTTTTTTTAATTATTATATTTTATTGAATTTATAAGCAATAGGTCTTTTTGCTTATTATATATATTATATATGCATTAGCATCTCATTGTGCCAGATTAAATCACTATCCCAATTTTGAAAATGTTTTAGTAATAAACATAGAAAACAATTATAAAAGACGTTATATTTTAGAAATGTTACAAATTATTAATACACCAACAGCACAGAGAATTAATTTTAAGGCAGACACAGATAATGTAGCTCAGATTTATAGATATTTAGTAAATAAGAAATAATTTTGTACTTTGTATTTGCTTTTTAAAATTTTTTATTTGACAAAATATTTTTTGTTTTCCAAAATATGTTAGTTTGAAAAATTTTTTACTTCATGTTTTGTTATTGTTTTATATTGTTTGAATAAATATTTGTTTTCCTGAAGATGCTACACAATGGAGTAGCGAAATATTGAAAATATATATAATAAACAAAAAGACCTATTGCTTATAAATTCAATAACATATGGTAAATTTTCATTTTATTAACCTTTATTTGAAAAAATGTTGCAGTTGTTTACGGAATTATCGAAGCCGCTATAAGGTTTTTGCTTGATGATGACGTATGATTAGTTTTTCTAAGGCAATTTTACACTAAACAAAGATATTATATATATGCCAAATTTTTTCATGATAGTTTGGTACTTTCAAAAAAATATTTTTTAAACCATTTATTAATATATCCTTTTTCACTTGGACAAAAATGTTTACAGAATGCACAAGACATCAATGGTCGGAGGCTGACAAGACCTTTAGAGGTGTGTGCCTTTTTAAAAAAATGTAGCGTTTATGTTAAAATTATATAATTAAAAATCGTAACAAAATTTAATTTTTATGTATATATAACTTTTATAATACTCTATCCACTTTACTCTATTTAAGATAACCAAATATAATAATCAAGTATAATTCCGGCAAACGTAAAAATTTTTGAAGAAACATATTCTATTATATCATGATATGAATTTTAAAATATTATGGATCCCTTATAAATAAATGGATTAAAAATAACTGCATGGCCGTATTTAAGTGAGTTAAAAATTTTATTTAAAAAAATGAAATAAAATATTTTAAATTAATTTTCTCTAGATAAGGATTATAGCCGAGCCAGCCGATCCTTTAAAAGATTTGTTTGAATAAAGTTGTTTCCTTAATAATGCCAATGTTTTGATATTTTTGTGCGAAAATATATTTTTTGTCGAATCTCAGATTTTTTTAATTATACATGGTTGTTAGATTTTTTGAGAAATTCGGTTTATTAATAAAATTTTAAGTTTTCCCTTGGAGTTTTAATTTTATGTAAAAATTGATTTTGGAATGAAATTTTGGTGAAATTTCAATGGATAGGTAAAATTCCGATGTCTTACTAGCCTAGAGCTTTTATCAAAATTTTCAGTACACAAATTAAATTAAAAAACAATAATAATAACAGAAAAAACAACAACATCATGGAAAAAACCTAATTAAAATAGAGACGCTCATCTTTTTTCGATAATATCTCTACCGTTAGTAGACAATTTTTTTTTTCAATTCTAGAGACTATGTCAATTAGGTATGAGCGATCTCTTGAGATTTATGGAACATCGCCACCAGTAAACAAGGAACAAATAACCGTTCTTTTTAATAGTAACCTTGATCACCGTTTGCAGTTTTTTTTGATTTGTTTAAGCATATATTTTTACTCAATCTTACATGAACCCTTAGAACCTTCGTTTAAATATAGCATACCTTTTGTCTCGTAAAAATAGGTCATTTCGTAGAGAAAATAGGGATACAAATGTAAAATCACCAAATTCTAGCAGTACTAAAATAATTGCCATTCAGCACATTTTATTTTTAAGAGGAACAATTTTGAACACTGTTTAGATATCTCCATAATAATAAATTTTAAAAAACCTATTTATCTAAATTTTAATTTTAAGAAAATTATAAATGAGTTGTTTACAATTTCAATTTAGGAAAATGTGTTTTTAAAGCAACTAACAATCTAATTGTATTGCATTATTAAATTTGGTAAGGGTTTTTTAATTACAATCCCTACAAGTGAAATACTTCCCGTCTATTTTACAGTAATTCTTTAATGCTAAGAAAAATTTTTTAATTTGCTGTTCATAAGCATATAGCTTCGTGGGTAATTTTTGATGTTACACCTGTTCTTTTGGAAACTTATATTTTTTAGAAGTGCAGGAGTATTCGTGTGAACACGAGAAATCTCTTTAGTTAGATAATGCTGAAAAAAGCTTTTACGTATTTTAAGTTAGATGACATTTAAGTAGAACCAGAAGACAGATACAATGCAATAGGACATGTAAAGTTAACGAGTGCTTAAGAATCGTCTATTGTGAAGAAAAGAAAAAACGGTAAAATTTAAAGTAATATTGCGTTAATAAAGGATTTATTAATTTAAGGATTTATGTAAGTCATTTTATTATTGAAGATTTGTTCAGTTTATGTACGTTAGGTAGAGTATTTTTTTTTTTTCTCAATAAAGCGGTTGGCAAAATTGTAATCTACGACGAGTTCTAAGAAAATTTTCCAAAGGACCATGTGTATAAAATAAAATCGAACTTCCGATTTTTAACGAGAAAGTTTTGTTTTCATATACTTATTTTGTGCTAAATATGTTAAAATTAAAGATCGTTGTGATATTTAAAAATATTTTGAATATTAGAGACATTTTTGTATTAAAAAAGCTCTTGTTTTATGAATTAAAAACATTGTTTGTAATTGAATAATTATGGAGTCTAATATATCAATTGGTTCTTCTACTGATAATAATATGACATTCAATTCATACGGAATCAAATTTAATACATATGCCAATTCCGAATTTACCCTATTCCCTATAAACACTTGCTCAGTTAAATAAAATTTGACGATCCACCGCCTCCGGATCCACAAATTCCTCTACGCACTCAAGGAACGGAGCGGTTTGTGCAACTACTGACCGGTGTAGCTAGATAAGAGAATTTCTCCCCAAATTGGTGATGAAGTGTGGGGACAAAAATTCTTAAGGAGGGATTTGGGGATTTTTTAATCTAAGGCTTTTGATTTAATGGCATTGGTTTTTATATTTTGAATGTTTTTTGCTACCCAAAACTACTTAGTGCTTTCTACTACTATCTAATCGAGATAACATATTAAAAGCACCTTTCTTGTGTAGGCACTAATTAATGACTTATATATTTCGGTACGACAAACTAAATAACACATTCGAGTATAATATCAATTGCTCATCTTTGCAATTTATTTTCAAAAAGTGTTGCCATAATTCTAAAAATGCGTAGAAGAAAATTCTAGGCAATAAGAAAATTAGTTTTTGGGTATTTTAGTTGTAGCAGAGGTGCTGTTAGGCATCATCAGATCTTTTAAAAACTTGGGCTAATGTCTTAATACTTAAACTTCCATTGAAACAGAATATGCAAGTGATATGTGTGGGTCAAAAAAATCTCTTTATGTTTTGCTTAAAAAGGAAAAAAAAATGAAATAAGTTAAATGCCTTTGCCTTTTAGTAAATTTATGCAGCTCTGAATTTCTTGTTAAGGAATTGTATACACACTTCTTGCACTCTTCACTAAATTCGATTTTGATAAAGCAAATATCACCGACATAGATGTTGGCATTGAATGTACTGAAGGATTGCATTTGTTACTACTTTTGGAACAAATCAATTATTTATTGTTTAGAATACTTAAAAGATTCCTAAAAAATTTGAGTCCGTACTCGTAAAAAATTAACATTGAATAAATTTTATTTAATACATAGAATTTTAAAAACATCCATAGACTCAGAGGTTTAACTCAACTACATACAAAATATACTCGTACGTACTTACAAAAAATTACATTTTTGTGTTTTGGGCATTAATTTATACGAAGATAATGCTGGAACTTGCCTTTTTCGCAAAATCGCTGCCTCAGTGTTGTTAAAGGAATATTTTTAGCATGAACACTACAAAAACCAAAGTGAAGAATCAGCTATATTATGGATTAATAGAATCACTAATTAGAAAAAAATTTGCTATTTTAAATTTGAAGTCTCTAAAGCAATGACAGAAAGTTTTAGATCTGAAAATATATAAATAAGAGTTGAAAAAGATCGCGACAAGCTTGAAATCTTGAATTATCGGTGTGATAACAAAAGGTACAAAATCATTCATATTTATTAATATAACACAAAATATACTTTCTTATCCTGAACTTTTACTTCAGAAAGGTGGCGTTACATAGTGTCCAAGGACATAATGTCCATAGACTTTATGTCGCGCTCAAAATGGATATTATGTCCCTTTAAAATAAATGCCCAGACACAAGGATTTTCTCCTCTATGGTATAACCAACACCGGCTTCGCTAACTAAAAACGTTCTGCATAGTCGGCCTTCAGCCGGGCGCAAGGATTTTCTCCTCCATGGTAGAACCAACACCAGTTTGTAAAAACGTTGCATCTTTTTTACATAGAATACAATAAAATGTACCATAATGGACGTTACGATGCTACGTTGATGGACATTATGTCGCATCGTAGTGTGACATGCCACCTTTCAGAAAAACTATTTTGAAAACGGAATTGATAAAAATATTTCTTAAAGTATAAAATTCTGATTAACGAATTTTTCGGTTTATCTATTTAATTTTACTTAATATATTTGTATGTAAATCGAAAATATGTATATGCACTTATGTTTATGAACTAGTATTATACAAATTTCTTTTTTTTATTTAATTTCATGCTTTAAACGAAATTGAATACTCGTATTCCTGCGATCAAAATACAGTTTTGATTTTTTTAGTTGCAAGAGTTTTTACATTAGCTTACGATATACTTTTGAATTTTGAATATACGATTTTTAATTTGTATAAAATTGCAAAATATATACATATGGAGGATGTATTCTATTTCTGTATAATATTGACTCTTGTATCACTTTGTTTAAAATATTACAATTACTGACATTTTATATATGTGTGTAGATACGTAAACAATTATTTAACAAGGTTTTTTTTAATAAAAATACGTATTTTAAATTGTTTTTTTTTTTTTTGGGACAACTTTTGGGATTTACGTTTAAAAATAGGGATTTTTGGGGACATCATTCGTCAAATCGAGGACAAAATGCTATGGTGTTATGGCAGTCACAGTTAAAAGCCGAAACGAAACACCTAGCATTGATAGCAAAAACGACTTTAAAAATAAAAAATGTTGAAATAAAAAGTGTAATTTTTATAACACATCGCAAAATTGTTTATTTTAATTTTAATGAGCGGACAGGTAGCATAACTTAAAATACAAGAGTTCCAATTTCTGGATCATTTAAAAAAGATTTGCTTATACAAAATGATACAAATAGTCCAGATTTACACTATGCAATTTTTAGAGACATTTTTTTTTCAGTCCTCTATTTAAGTAGCAGCGATATGCTTTATTTAAAAATAAACATATGGAACAGTAACGTCCTCTCAAAATACATGCAATACCATATTGCTTATCCCTCTCGCCTTATAAACAAAAAAAAATTTCATGCTAGTTTCAAGAAAAATTGCATAGTGTAAAAGCCGTAATAGTAAGACTTTTAAAAGCATAAACATAATATTAGAGAAATGTGGAACTTTTATAAGGGGAAAAATATCTTCTCACATGCCCGCCATTTTATTTTTTTATATTTAATTTAGTCTCACTTTGATGAAGAGTTTAGTACATTAGTACAGCTGAATATACCACTCTTACTTGTTTACCTTAACTTAAGCTTAAAAAAAAATATAAAACTTTCTCGTTAAAAATCGGAGCTTTTTTAAAATTTGTCGTAGATTACGATTTTGACAACTTTTTCGATCCATACAAATAGACTCCCTTAATGTACGAGCGCTTATACTTTTAAGTATTTTTTTTTAATAAAAAAATCTACAAAAATATGCGAAGCGGAATAATGCAAATTTCAAAAAATGTATATGCAAATATGGACACCATTTGGTGCTAAATTTAATTCTGTTCTTAGTACTTCCTGTTTAATTACCTAATAAACCGCTGTACAAGGGCATTTAAACACATTAATGTCTTAAAACATTTCTTGTATAATTTGTGAAGACCGCATTGCAACTATATGTTCATTAAACGTGATTTAAAGAAAGCACTTGAAAATTAGACAGAATGTCCGCTACGTTGAATGGTATATTAGGAAATATATATATTTAATATTATATGCAAAAGGGTATTGCAATAGTTGGTGTTATCTGATTTACATGGCAAAGCTGTTAAACCGTTACAGACAAACGGTTGAAATTTACCGGCGGCTCACAATTGTGTTAATACTAGCAAGAATTAACACCTTGTTATGGTAATGACAAGGTACAACTAAAAATAAACTAAAAACTAAGTAGATAAGGAACGTTAACAATCAACAAAAAACTGCGTTGTCTCCCCATTGTGCCAGATTAGACCATTATCCCAAACGTCGGTATATGTTAGAGATGTAACAAATAATTAATGCTCCATCATCAAAAAGAATAAACTTTAAGGCTAATACCGAAAATGTTGCGCAATGTTATAGATATTTGGTCATAAAAACTAATAAACATACTTCCTAATTCTTTGTAACATTTTTATTGAGAAAAATTATGTGAATGAATTTGTATTACGTTTTTTGTTTATAATGTGTTCTTTTTTTAATTTTTAAATTAAGTTGAATATTTTGTGAGTTGTAAAAATCTACAAGAATGTACTTACATACATATGCTTAAATATGTATTTAAACTTTTCGACTTTTGGTTTTTTTTAATTTTTTGAGTTTGTTCGACAAATTTATTTAATTTATTGTTGTGATTGAGAATAAATATTTATTATATTTCTTGTTTCCCGTTTCTAAAGATGCCACACAACGGGTTGGAGAAATATTGAATATAAAGATAATATTTTTATTTAAATTTGAAAAGAATGTTTTTATAAAAAGGTCAAAAAACTGTAATATCTGTTGAAATATATATATGTAGGAATGATAAAAAAGAATAAAGGAATATCTATAAATAATAGTGCAATTAAATAAAATGGACGTTTTCATTTGAACATTGAAAATATCTTATTTTAGATGTGAAACAACAGTTTAAACAGTTATTAAATACTAAAAATTAATATTCTTAATGTTATTTTTAATACCTCTTTTTATTAAAACATAAATTAAGACAAACACAAAAATGTAATTCTTTTTTTTAACTTAACTTTGTCATACATATACATACATATACATATTGCAGGGCGAACTAATTTACAGGTGGTCTAAATAGCCAAGCTGATTTATGTTTATATTCAATGTTGTTGTTAAAACTTAACAATAACTAAAAAAACTCAGTTAATTTTTTAAAGTAAAAAATTGTAAATTTCATAAAATTAAATTTCAAAACTAAAACTTTAAATATGAGGTATTGTTTCATATTTGTACAGCAGAAAAAAACCTACTGGTTAAACTTCATCTAAAGTATCAAATGATGATAGGATAAATTATATTCGGATTTCTTTCCGACTTAAAAAAAGAATGAGGTTATAAATTCGCCTGAATACTGATTTTCTTGTATTTGTGGCTGCAAAACTCAGACATTTGTGAACCGATTTTGAATAATTTTTCTTTATTTGAAAATTTATTCTAACAAAAAAAATTTATAATTTTAAAAATTAAAGGGTGTCCCCATTTGTTCATGTATTATGTACTGCAAAGGGCACCATTCCAAAATTTAAAGAAGACTGCGTATCACTTAAGCTCTCAATAGCTCAAAGTAATATCAAAATAAACACAATAATTAAAGGTGAAAAGAAGGGTGAATTGACTATATGGGCCTATCTTCTGATTAAACATTCGAAATTGTAAACTTAAGTGTGCCCAAATAGTTTATTTAATTTATGGACACAAATTTGAACAGTTGTAGACAAACAGTTGAGAGCAACCTGTATTGTTCAGTACGCTGTAAGGAACCTGTGTTGCTATGTCCGCAATAACAACAAGTATACAATTTAAATGAATAAATTAAAGGGTTTTCATATAATTGGTGTATTTTGACCTATATAGCCTTATCATTTGAACCATTATATACAAACACTTTAAAATCAGATAGACATTCTACTTGGTATATTAGGAAGTATATATATTTAAAATGATAAATAAAATGGTGTTTCAATAAATTAGAGCTGTAAATGAATCAATTTTTTATTTTTTTATTTTAATTTGTTACGAATTATTTACATTTTCAATTAACTCGTTTCACAATAAACAATAGTTAAATGAAATTTGAATCAATTTAAACGAATTAGACAAAAATGAATTTCAATTCGTTTTCAATTCAAATCGTTTTGTAGAATGTGTTGATATTCGTTTCTAATTTAATTAATTTTTAATTAATGTTTAATTCTAATTCGTTTGAATTGAATTGATTTTTGTTCATTCAAATGAGTAAGAACAACGATTGAAATCAAGAATTGCAATCAATCGAATTCAAGAGCAGATCTACGGGTAATGTAAAATAGAAATTTCTCCTTTTAAAAAAACTATTTAATGATCAATGATCAAGGAAAACATGAAGAGGCTTATTGCTTATTTACTTACAGAATCAATTTATATTTTAATAAATGATTTAGTAATGTATTGCTGATTGTTTTTTTTTTAATTTATTTAAATTAATTCAAAATCAATTTAATTCAAATGAATTGGAAATGAATTGCAATTCTCTTTAATTCATTTGAATTAAAAACAAATTGGAATTCATTTTACAAGTTCATTTGAATTAGAAATGAATTGCAACTCAGTCTCACCAAATTTTATTTTATTCATTTTTGTTTGTTTTGTGAAAAGAATTTATTCAAAAGTTGCTAGTTAAAATTTATTAATAAAATGTATTTCTAAGTCCGCGATAAAACCAAGTATAAAATTCAAATTTAGAAATTAAATAGTATCCCAGTAACAATCGTAATTTGATATATTTGGCCGAACTGTTTAACCTTTATAAAAATGGAGTTAATATTTTCAAAAACCTGTATTACTAATTCTGATACTACAGCTAGTATAAAATTCGAATTTCGAAATTAAAAAGTGCTCTTATATTTGATGTAAATTAAATAATTGAAATTTTATTTAAAAACGGATAGCTGAGATCTGTTCTGAAGTTGCTTTTTTGCAGGAATTATGCTTAGTCAGCTATTTTTGACGTCAACGTTGTGCTCTGCAGCAAAAAAATTACATTATGATTTTATTTTCTTTTAAGCCATGCGGACCTCTTATGTCTTATTTGACTTGGTACTTTGACTTTTTATTTAAAAAAATTTTTTTTTTCGTTCTTGTGAAATATATTTTTTAGTTGGAAGAAACTTTTTATTTCTTTTTTTTTTTTGTTGTTTTATTTTATATTGAAATTAATATTAACTAGATGACCCGTGCAAATATTTCGCAGCGTTAGTTGTCATTTTTGTAAGATAAAATGAAAATAATTAATAGAAATTTAAGTAACTTCAATACATTTTATTAAAAGTATAAAAATATTAGAAATCATAATATATCACACATATTTACATTCATAAATTTTATTTAACAAAACAAATTGTTGTTCATTTTATGAACTTATTTAATAAAACTAATTGTTGTTAAATTTACGAACTGTCTTTATTAAGACCAGGAAGATAAAAGCTTAACAAATTAAATTTACAACCTTTAAAGTTTTATACATTTATCAGTGGACGTTGTAAGTAAGTATAATTCTCTTATTCCACAAATATAAACATAAAATAGAACTCAAGAAGGTGACATGTTAAATATTCTCTTATATTATAATAATTCTCTTACATTATAAAGTAAATACATTTTATAGTAAACATTAGTTCAATTGTTACTTGAATATGAAACTGTTATTAGAGTTTTATGTTGGTAATATGAATAAGTTTGGGTGTGGTGTCAGAAGATTCAAATAACAATCGGGAATTTCTGTGGTTTGTGCCATTCTACAGTGTTGGGTAAAACTCCCCCAAACGAAGATCGGTTCTCGGGTTCAGAAGGAATCCCGGGAAGCGCAATTATAGTTTTGTTTACAGTGCGTTTAGATCTAATTTTTATAGTCATACATAATAAAATGAACAGTATTACAACTATTACTACAATATACACAGTTATGTTTGTTGTTTTTTGATTAGCTTTTAGTTCTGATATATATTTTATATTTTTTATATGTTGATAAGAAAGAGTTTTATATGGCAACTCTTCATCTAAATTTACTAATATTCCTTTTGAGAAGCTTGGGGTTATAATGTTTTCAGCATATATTTTTTTATCATACCAATGTTCCAAGATCATTATTTCACATTTTTAAAATTTTATAAGAAAGTGTCTATTTAAATTTATTGGTATGTTATTACAATTTTTTTAATAGTTATGTTTTTCATGTTTAGAGCAAATATTTAATATGTATCAATTTCTAGTACAGTTGTTATCAAATTTTTCTTAAAACTACAATTCATTTTCTAACTATTTAATATATTCTCTATACAATTATCTTTAACAAGTGTTAAATTTTCCTTTGTATTAGTGTCAAAATATATAGTTTGATTTAGGCTGAGATACCTATAATATTTTTCATTTAGTTCTAATTAATTTTTATTTGGAATAGGTTGTACATAGATTTCATTATATGATTCAAAAGTTAGTTGTGGAATTCTTAAAATAAAAAGGATGTTTTTGCCGGATGTTGCCACTGTAATTTTTATGTTTTGTAATTTTTCAAAAGTTATGTCGTTTTTAATAATTTCTTCGTCAGTAAGTATGTTTTGGCTTAAACGACCTAAACTTGATGTCAACAGTACTCCTTCTACACTATCGATAATTCTCTCTAATCTAGAAAGTTGGAATGAGATATGTCTATCTTGAATGTCTAGTCGATTTCTTTTAGAATCATTGTTTAGTAATTGGCATTCAAAATATATTTTTTCGGTCTGATAGTTTCGCCAATTGTTCATCAAAATGTTTATTTATCTGAATCTGATTATTTGATTGTTCTATAAGGTTGTGGTCATCAGTTTCTATTATTTTAAGTCTACTCTCAATTTCTTGTCTATCGTTGTCATCCATTGTCCCGTAAATATATTTTAGTCCTGTTCCTAATATATTGATGAGAATTAAGATTTTTAGTTCTGTTTTTAAATGTTGTATCTGGTGTTTCAAGTATTCGTCCTGTGTGGCGGTCATATTACTTTCAATGTTATCTATGTATTCTTCATATTTTGTGATGTTAAAAATGTGTATAATATTTTTATAACCTTTTATAAGTTTCCTTTGTCCCGAAAGTACAGTAGTAAATCCGTTTCCGTAAGATAGGTCAGTTACGTCAATTTTCTGAGCATGTGTCACGTGAATCGTAAATGTCATTAGGATCAAACAAAACATCCAACGACCTGAAAGTATTTTTTGCCTTTAATAGCTGATCTTTATAAACATTATGGTTTTTATTTTTATATCTTTTATCGGTTGTTTTTCTAAAAGGACTTTTTCGTGCCTAGTATGTTTTATGTGCTCTAAAATCTTTTTTAAATTTTTCATTTACTTGCTTATCCTTTCGATTTTTATTAAGGTATGCTAAGTTTTTTTCCTTTCTGATCTCAATTGTTTCTTTAATTTTTTCGTTTTCTATAGGATTATTTTGAAAATGAATTTCTATTGGCTTTTTTGTGTGGTTAAATGAATAGTGTTATTATAAATGAAATTTGCCTGAATAGGAAAATCAATGTTATAAACTAAGTCAGATGTTTCTTCTCTCTTTTTTAGAATCCTTAATCATTAAGACTGCTGTGGAATCTTTCTACGTCTGAGTTTCCTGTATGTCTATAAAGGGTAGTAAAATGGTATTCCACATTATTTTTCTCAAGGAAATCTTTAAAAAGAGCTGAGTTAAAACCAGGTTCATTGTCCATAATTAGTTTTTTAGGGGTTCTCATTAAGTTAAAAAGAATAGTAAAATGCTTTATTAAATTTAGTGGAGTTCTCTCCTCAAATTTTTGTATAAGAGCGTACTTGGAGAATTTATCAATCATTGTAATGTATGTATCCTTTGTGTCCAAAAACCATATATCAGCATGGTAGATTTTGTGTGGGGCGCTGGGAGTTTCCGTTTTCTCAAACGGAAGTTTGATGGGATTTCTTTCAATTTTGTAATTGCAAATCTCACAATTATTAATAACTCTAGCTATTTCCTTTCTTATGTTTGGATAATAGTATTACTATTTTAATTCCAAATACGTTTTGTCTATACGAGGGTGATTGTTCTCGCATTTATGGTGTCTCATTATGATTTCTAGCAATTTTTCTTTTTCCACATTCTATAACAGTGTGTAAGTTCTATATATCCTAAGTTTTTTAATAATTTTAATTTAATCACTTCACTCTGAATTTTTGCGTACAATTCTTCGATATCGTAATAAATTACCAAATTTTCCTCTTCTTTAATTATTTTAAGTATTTTTTCTATTATAATTTTATAGTTATTTGAACTCACTCTGAATTTGTATAACTTTTTATTGAATTGATTTTTTTCTTCATATGAATCTTCTTCTTGTTTTTAAATTAATATTTGTCGGTTTGCAAACTGTAATGGACTTTCCGTTACCTGAATATGATATAATCCATATTCTTGATCGCTATGCACAGTTGGTACTGGGGAATTTTTCCTTTTTCTTATTTTCGTTTTTACAACTCTAGGTTGAATAGTTTCTCTGTCTACAATTCTAAAATTTAATTCTTCGTTTTTATGTCTTCGGAAAAAATGTCTCTTCAAACCTACTCTGCTTTCAAAACCACCATTGCAAATCTTGCACTGAAATATTTGGCACCATGTTTTTGCTTTACGTGTTGGGTTAACACTTTTTTTTCTTTTGTAAGCCTTTTGACATATGTCACATGCGAAGAGATTTATTTCTGCGTCTTTTGCAACCTTGGTTTCTGTATTTTCGATAGTTATTCTGGATAGTGCATCCGCCACCTTATTTTCTTTGCCTTGAACGTGGTTTATATCAAACTCATATTCGTTGAGCTTGATCTTCACGCGAATTAATTTCGAATTGGGTTCTTTTAAACTGGCTAACCATATTAAAGATTTATGATCTGTATGCAATTTAAATTTTCTACCATATAAATAATGTCTGAACTGGCCACAAGCCCAAACAATTCCAAGTAATTCTTTCTCTATTACACTGTAATTGATGTCATGTTTATTAGCACAGTACCCAATGCAAAGTTACTAGCATCTGTGGTGAGAATAAATTCCTTTCCGAAATCAGGATACCTTAATACCATATCTGAGGTTAGTATCTTTCTTAACTTTTCAAAAGATTCGTTATAGTCGATGTCATTTTCGTTGATCTGACCGTCTTTTTTGAGTCTTAAAGTGAGAGGTTTAGCTATTTTAGCATAATCTGGGATAAACTTTCTGTAGTATCCACTCAACCCTAAAAATGCTTAAAGTTTTTTCACTGTCTTCGGAATAGGAAAGTTTCTTATACATTCTATCTTTTTAGGGTCTGCCTTTATTCCATTTGGCGTTACAATATGCCCAAGAAAATCAGTCTCTGTTTTCAAAAATGCACTTTCATTCAGCGAAACCTTAAAATTAGCTTTCCTTAACGTTTGAAATATTTTTTTCAAATTATCTATACGTTCTTGAAGGGAAGTACTAAATACCAATATGTCATCCATATAGATAACACATATTTTATTAATATAATCTCAAAGTACATTATTCATCATTCTTTGGAATGACGCTGGAGCATTCTTTAGCCCGAATGGCATACGCTTAAATTCGTAATGGCCATTATTGGTTGAAAATGCAGTTTTATCTTGGTCATTTTTATCTACTTCTATCTGGTAAAATCCTTTTGTTAAGTCTAATGTGAAGAAGTAATTTGCTCGTCCCAGCTTATCTAGCACATCATCAATAAGGGGTATAGGATATTTGTCTTCTCTTGTCACGGCGTTTAGTTTTCTAAAATCTATAACTATTCTCCATTCCTTGTTTCCTAATTTATCTTCTTTTTTTGGAACCACCCAAAATGGAGAATTATAAGGTGAGCGTTTGGAGCAATTATACCTTGTTCCAACATCTCAGTTATTTGCCTTTTCACTTCTTCCTTCTGTATTTCAGGATATCTGTATGATTTTGAATAAACTGGTCTGTCATTGTTCGTAAGGATTTTATATTTAACTTCACTAGTGAAGGATAGATCATCTCAGTTTTTGTAAAAAATACCAGAAAACTCATGTAACAGTCTTTTATTTTCGATTTTCTCTTCTCTATTAAAATGTTCTAATCTTAATTGTTCTTTTATTTCCAATTCATCCAAATTATGTAATTCAGGTAGCTTTTCTATTTCATTTCTTTCTTTTGCAATATTTATTTCGTGTTTATCTTCATTTTGTCCCTCAAAGTACAAAGGAAATTCATGGTTATTTATAATTATGTTTTTTTTTTCTCATAATCTATAATGGAATTAACATCGCGTAACAATTTTGATCCAAATATTCCGTTAAAAGTAGGGTGAAAACTACAAATTTTAAATGTTATGTCTTTTCTCAGTAAAACTTGAAGGACATTCTTTTTTATTCTTGATTCTTCTCTTATTTCTAAATGTCCTGAAGCAGTTTTTATTTTTAATGGAGTTTTCAAAGCAAAGATTAAATACTTTGGGCAATGGTTTCTTTGAATAAGGTTTTCCGTAGAACCTGTATCTATTAGGATTCTTGTTGCTCGTCCATTCTGTCTGAACGAAATATAGGGTAACTTGAGTTCGGTGGGTCCTTCATTTTGGAGGCCATACAGGGAAAATTTTGCGAGGATTGCTTATTTAAAAAGTGGTTTTGTCTGGTTTGTCCACTAATGTCCATTGGTTCTGGTCTGGGAAGTTCGTTCTGTCTCGGGAAATTGTTTTGTCTTTGAAAATTATTAAATCTAGGAAAAATGTTCTGTCTTGGGGGTAAAATATTCTGCCTAAAATAGTTGTTTTGTCCGGAGTAGTGATTTTGATAATTGGTATATCGATGATGGGGATTTTGTGCTTTGGGATTATGTTTTGAAAATTGATTTGATTTTTGTGCATAACTTTTATAATTATTTTCTTTAATTTTATTTTTCTCACTTGTCAATAAATTGGCCTGACCTAGTTCATGCAAGGCCATTTCCAAAGAATTGGGTTTCAGAGCACACAAAACTGTTTTTTAGTTTAAAGGCAACTTATTAATAAACACTTTCAAAGCCGTATTCTTATTATGTTCTATTTCGGAATTATTTCCGTCAAGTCTATGTCTTTGATTCAATAAAGATAATTTAGCTTGGATAAAGTTATAAAACTGAAGAACATCGTCTCTAAATTGAGCATTTCTTAGATCATCGTATAGCTGTTCAGCTGAAGCTAAGCCGCCAAAATTATCCTCTAATAAATTTTTTATTTCTTCCCATCTTGTTAGATGGGGATGTATATCTAAAACTACTCTAGCCCTACCCTTAATTTTACCTTTAATTAGTGACAGGAACTTTCGCTGCGCTTCGGGTGTGTACTGCTCCATCATCGGGATCACATTATTTATACTTTCTAAGAAGGGGTATAGCTCTTCTTTTTTGCCATCAAAATCTTGTGTTAGTCTCAGGAATTTTAAGGGGTTCATCTCCCTACCTATCTGCACCTGTTGCTGCTGTATTTGTTGTTCTTGTTGCTGTTGCAGCAACTGTTGTTGACGTTGCTCCTGCTTTAACTGTTGCTCCATTTTTTCTAGTTTTCCTTGATTATACTCAAATATTTTCCTCCTTCTTTCAGATCTGTAGTTTTTAAAATCCACCTTGGTGTTTTAATTTTCAATTAGAGCACACTTCAACTTGATTTATTTTATTTATTAATAAATGTTTTATTCAGCTAATTAATATTCATTTAGTTAACACAATTCGTTTAGTATTTCTACTTAAAGCTTATTATTTTATTAAATGTCATTGCTTTTTTTTTATTTAAGTTTTTTATTTTCTTTTTATTTTTATTTTTTTCCTTCTTAAATTTAGTTAATTAGGGAAAACTTATTCTTTATTTTCAGAAAATATTTTTTCACTTCAGATTTTTATAATCTTAGACCACTTTAATTTAAATTAAAATATATATAAATATATATATATATATATATATATATATATATATATATATATATATATATATATATATATATATATATACATATATATATATATATATATATATATATATATATATATATATATATATATATATATATATATATATATATATATATATATATATATATATGTATATATATATATATATACATATATTTTATGTGATAATTCTGGAGGGACTCTTGGGTATCGCAGAATTTAAGTTATTTTTATTCTTTTCGTAGGATTCTTTTTTTTTTCTCGGGAAAAGCAATTTATTTTTGCTTATCCTACCGACTACGCCAATTTTATTTAACAAAACAAATTGTTGTTCATTTTATGAACTTATTTAATAAAACAAATTGTTGTTAAATTTACGAACTGTCTTTATTAAGATCAGAAAGACAAAAGCTTAACAAATTAAATTTATTTAAATTAAATTTATTTATCAGTTGGCGTTGTAAGTAAGTAAGTAAGTATAATTATTTAATGACACAAATATAAACATAAAATAAAACTCAAGAAGGTGACAAGTTAGTTATTCTCTTATATTATAATAATTCTCTTACATTATAAGGTAAATACATTTTATAGTAAACATTAGTTCAATTGTAACTTGAATATAAAACTGATATTAGAGTTTTATGTTGGTAATATGAATAAGTTTGGGTGTGGTGTCAGAAGATTCAAATAACAATTGGGAATTTCTGTGCTTTGTACCATTCTACAGTGTTGGGTAAAACTCATACATACATATGTTTAAATGCTTTTATAATACTTCTTTGAATACAATGTTAGAGGTAATGACATGATCATCGTAAACTTTTTGCCTGTACTAATCCTTAATGCAAACAAAAATATCTTTAACCGTACACACTCCAGAAAAAGCCACGTATAACTGCTTACTTAAAAAAGACCACAGTTGGATCAGAAGGTGTAAGGTTGATTCGGGCTATGAGTACAGTTTTATCGGTATGAATAATTTTTGCTGATATGTTGTGCTCTCCCAAGTTTGTTACGATTAGCCTGGTATCATTTATTAACCTCTGCTTAGCATAAAGATTTTTGATTAAGATTATAATTACATTTGTCTTTAAAAACAGCTTTTACTAGTTAATATGTATATTATATATGACTTATGACTTAAAAATAAACGGCATTATAGTAAATAGCGGTATTGCCAGAATGGATTTTAATACATACTGTATTATGAAGAACTGCATTACTATTAAGCGACCCTGTATTACGACACTTAAACAAAAACATATAATCATTGTATTGTCATGCAGTTCTATATAAAACATAATTGTTATCAATGAAAATATTAATTTTTCAATTTCTAAATATTTCATCTGGTTTTGAAAATGCTATAAGGTAATAAAATAGTAAAAATTAAGAACTAAAATGAAAAAGATATTTTAATTCAAATACTTGTTTTAATCTTAATGCTCGTTATTTATATTCTTAATTTGCACGTAATATGCATATTATATATATAACTGACTTAGTAAATAGCGGAATTGCCAGAATGGATTTTAATACATACTGTATTATGTAGAACTTCGTTACCACACTTGAACAAAAATATATAATCCTAATGATAAAAGTATTATCTCGCAGAAGCGACCCTGTATTACCACACTTGAACAACAACATATAATCACGGTATTATCATGCAGTTCTATATAAAATATAATTTTTATCAATAAAAATATTAATTTTTCAATTTCTCAATAAAGCTTTAAAATGAGATATCATTCATTAAATTTGATATTTGCAACCGACAAAAAAAAGTGCATTAGAAATAATACATATGATTATTTAATACAATAATAATATTACTATTTTTTATTCTTTCATTTTATTCAACAAGTACTACATTAACTGCAAATTTTGTTTTTTGAAAATTTGATAAAAATCAAATTTATATTCTTCAAATTTTCCTTAAACTAAAGTGCAAAAATAATCAAAAGTAAGCTTGGAAAACTAATTTATGATCCTCTCAATTTTGAGAATATATTTAATAGTATTCAATTAGTAATAACGCAAAAGAGTAAACAATTGCAAACAAATCAATAACTTCACCTTTTACAAAGTATCATGTTACTATTACTTATCATTATCTAGTACCTATTTGTACGAATGAGAATTAAAAAGTGAAACTGAAATACATATAAGTAAATGTATACATTCCACAAATTATTTTAAATAAGAAAATATATTCACTTTTAATGGGGCAACTCTTGTCGCTTGAATTCATATTTTGTCATCGAGAGAAGAGAGAGGAAAAAAGGCGTACCTCTATGCGTGTAAACTTTAAATTCGTTTCTTATTTGTTTTTAAACATGAAGTAATTAACGTCTATCTGTTAAAGTAAGAAAATAAACCTAAAATTTTTTTATATTAAATTAATATTAATAAAATAAATGGTAAGCAAAAATAAGCTTTGGCTCAGTACATGATTGAGCACCCGATTTGGCAAAAATTATTTAGCCAAATTGAAGCCCAGGAAAGACAACATGAAAAAGAACAACTTGCTATAAAGTTAAATTCTTATAGGCCACCAGTGAAGGACTCCAAATCGTGGGGAAAGTTAAAACGAACTAAGTGTTACGTACTATCTGTATATTAATAAATATTATAATTTTAGATTTTTGCTGACCAAAACTTCAATGCAAAAAATTTTCTTTCCAAACAAAAAACTGGAGTGGCCCTTATCAGGAAATGGAAATGACTTTGGCGGAAGAACAAATAATACAAGCCACTGGAGTAGACCTTTATGAAAAAGGACTTTCATCCGTTCAAATTTTAGGTAAACCAACTAATACCAGTGAGTTAGATGAGTTGACGAAGGATAGTTTTCCGTCAGCTTAAGATGATGAAGATCTCGATGATATAATATAATTTTTAAAAAAGGTAAAGACGTCAAGTTTTCTATTGTACCATCGCATGTGGAAAAACAGAAAATTACCAACGTGAACTGCAATTAAAGACTGAGCGTTTATTAACCCTGCTAACTTTGCATTCTAAAAAATGCAGGAACATAATGAAGAACAATGTCGGAAATCAACATTGCGATAAAGCATTATTATAAAGCATTAGATCTTAAAATAAAGACCATCGAGTTATGAAAAAAACATAGTTTTGTGATGACTTTCTATCAAACTTAAATTTTAAATAGTTATAGAAGTAGTAAATGAATTGAAATGTGATTTTTTAATTTTAATATAATTTTTTTAATAATTTAGTTTTATAAAACTTAATTTATTAAAATAAATGCAAACAAGAAATTAAAATGAGTACATTCTTATTGCTAATTTTATTTGATCCTTTTTTTTTGCTCAATTCGTGTTAGTTGGGTCTCACATCCAATGACAGGATTAATACTTGAGGTATAAGATTGAGTAGTATTTTGTATATATAAGGGAACGTTAAAATGTATGCAAATGTTGTGCAATGCAGCACAAGCATTTCCAAGAATTGCTCTTTTTTCCGGGCTATAACGACTTCTTTTGTCGTTGCCTAAAATCTTTAACGGAGCTATAAGGATTCTTATTTCCTCTTAATATTGCATCAAACTTTCAAATGTATTTTTTTAAAGTGTGATTCAGTAGAGCCTTCTTTGGGATTTCTTTAAGGTGTTATTAACTACGGCTCAATTGCGTATCCAGAGTCACCTTCAAAAGTATTAAAATAGTATTTATAAGAACATAAATATATGCACATTTTGTGTAAATGAGAAGATTTGCCTAGATGCCAAACTTTTCTAAGATCATTAGTATTATATAGTTCCTCTAGGAAACGTCTTTCTTCAGACTGCTTCAAAATAAAGAACTCATGTGATCCTCCTCCATGTTTTGAATTAATTGATAAAATTCTATACTCATGATTACAAATTTAAAAAAGAAGATCGTATTTATAAAGATGCGGTTGAAGAACATATATTCATTTTCTGGTGTTTGAAGTCCAAAATAAGTACCATTTACACATCAAATAACTAACTTTTTCATAAATATATTGTGTTTACCTCCCGGAAGTTAAAATTTTCGGATAAATAATTCCATACACGAAGAAGGTTCATAAGACGCAAATTTTTTTAATCGTGGACATATCTTGCCTTCAATTTCGCTTACAATTCTGCTGGCTGTATAACAAACTGCGCTTTGGCACATACCCATCAAAAAGGCGACAAATCTACGGCAAGCTGGAGCTTTGGTGGTAATACGGTAGACATATGCTCTCAAGCTCAGAGAGAAGAAAGATAAAAGCCTCTTTTGAAAGCCTAGGCCGCTTAATGAATCTAAAATATGTTAACTAAACCTTAATATACATATGTAAATATATGATTGAATTTACTTACGCGGGAGTCGACAACGACTTTGGACTGCTTTTGTCACGCAATTGTTTTCTTATTCTTACATTATCACATTCCTTCTCAGAGTCCGAAGACAATAGGCATAGTAAAATGAATGTAGCCATTTTTTGCAGAGAGTAAATAAATATAAATATACTAGATGACCCGTGCGAATATTTCGCATTACAACTCTATATATATAATGTGGAATAGCATTACAATTATCGAACTTGATCTAACAACTACTGCAAAGTATTGCAAAAACAGCTTTTTACAGCTTAATATGCATATTATATATAACTGACTTAGTAATAAACGGCGTTTTATTAAAAAGCGGTATTGCCAGAATAAATTTTAATTATATTATGTAGAACTGCATTACTATTAAGCGACCCTGTATTACCACACTTAAACAAAAACATACAATCACAGTATTATCATGCAGTTCTATATAAAATATAATTTTTAGCAATGAGAACATTAATTTTTCAATTTCTAATTATTTTTCGTCATTAGTGTTAGAAATAAGCTTTAAAATGAGATATCATTCATTAAATTTGATGCGGTGGTATGTAAGATATTTGCAACCAACAAAAAACAAGTGCTTTAGAAATAATATATATGATATTCCCAATTGTGTTTTCCACAAAACGGGTTAAATAACCCGCGAAAATGTAATTATTTTTTGCATTAATTTCAATACGTTAGCTATCGAATGCAGTAATTTGTTTATTTGATACGTGACGAAATTGTATTCGATACGTAAGGTTACTCGACTACGGATGCCGTAATTTCGCCTCTGCTGTAGTAAGAATAGTACAATGTAAAAGCAACTGCAATCTTAAAAACGAAAAGAGAAAAACTGAAGCGACATTATTTCGGAAAGGGCTTAGAACCTTAATAAAATGGGGTAGTTAAAGGTAATAAAAACTTTTTAATGTAAATTACAAAAAATTAACTTTAATAGTTAAATTAGAAACAAATCAATTAATATAATTTAAATTTTACATAAATTTTTATTCTAATTTAACTCAAACATTCAGCCATGCCGAATCTTTTATACCTATATATGTAAATCTAGTTAAGTGAAGTGACTCCAATTAAAAAAACAATTTTGTATTAAGTTAATTGGATTTATTCCGCCAGTAAATATAATACTGTTGTTACAGCCAGTGACGAAGGTCTTCACCGAAAGGTATGACAACAGTAAAAAACCAATTATTGGAGTGAAAGAAAATTAAAAAATAAGAAAAAAGGCTTTAACTATATATAAATTACATAAAAATGAGACCGGCTCTTAATGGGCTAGGTCAGGCAGGCGGCCGTATTGCCACAGCCCACTTTGGTCACTGATTGGTCCCTTTGTGTTAGCTGCTGTTCGAATGGAGAGAGAAGAAGAAACAGAGAGAGAGAGAAGATTAAGATAGGAAGGAGAGAAGAAAGAACCACAGGTCCGAGAATACGGAAAATATCCGAGAAAAAAATGCAGAGATTAATCCGCTTAGTGGATCCATCGACCAAAGTGTGCGCTCATCCCCTGAACGAATCACGTTGTTCGGTTGTGGGCCGGTAAACTACCCACTGTACCTTAAAATGGAGCTAATCCTGCCTGGACCCATTGGCGAAATATCAGAAAAGACCTCATTATACCGCCGACCAAGATATCTCAGTCGTATACACTACAGCACAGAGAATCAACAGAGCAGGTGTTCCACCGTCTCCTTCTCCTCCTCATCCTGGCAACTTCTACAGAAGTCGTTAAAAGGGATATCTAAGGGTCCCGAATAGACAGTGACCGATGCCACCAAGTCACGCAGTCGAACCCTCGGTAGCTGCAAAGGTACAGCCGCCCTGCCTCGGTTCAAAGAGGGCCAGGTTGTTCTAGCGGTCAAACATGTCGACTCTTTAGACCACCTGGTCTGGGCCAGATCGTAGATAGCAGCATCAATGCGTCGTCCGCAAGCAGAGCGGGGTATGCCACAGAAAATGTCAATGCCACCTTCGTCAAGAATTGTGCCCCTCTTCGCCAGTTCATCGGCAATAAGGTTGCCCAAAACGGTCCCGTGTCCCCTTGCCCGCTTTAGGGTGACTGTCGTAAGCTCCGCCATCCCGTTAAAGGATGTCCGGCATTTAGAGACAAGTTCAGATGTGGTGAACACACCTCTTAGGAACGTAATTGCGGCTTTACTGTCGGTACAGATGAAAATATCCCTGTTGGATATGTTATGGTACATCAACCAGTATACCGCCTTCCTAATAGCAGATATTTCCGCCTGTAAAATACTACAGTCATTCGGGAGTCTGAAAATCATCCTTATCCCAAATTCCTTAATACATACCCCACTTCCAACTCTCGTCCCTCTCTTTGAGCCATCCGTGTAAACACAGAGTGCTCGAGATGGAAGAGAGTGGCCCTCCGTCAGGTCAAAGAGAAATCTCCGTGTGGGAGAGGGTTCTGGGGTGCGGTAATCCACAAGATCAGGAATAACATTTGTGATCCGCCTATAAGATTCAGTGTGACTGCTATCCCCAGCGCCACCCTCTTGGCCCGAAGATCCACGGGCAGCCAGTTATGCATGGCAAAAAGCGCCTTTGTGGGCGTTTATCTAATGGCCCCAGTCATTAAGATCGCCATACTGTGCAGCACCTTCTTTCAGATAGAGACATTCGCTGCAGAGTCCAGTGGCTTCCACCAGACAAGAGCTCTGTAAAGCAGAATCGGCCTAATCACCGCCTCAAGAAGCCAATTTACACGCCTTAGGTTGATGCGCCACGTTTTAACAATTGCCCTCCTGCAAACGGATATTGCCGTAATGGCCTTTGAGCCCCGGCTTGTATAATTATTTTCCAAGATAGCTTACTATCCAAGATGACGCCCAGAAACTTCGCGCTGTTAGATAGATTTAGTGGAACCCCATTCAGTCTAGGTAAACCAAAAGAAGGAAGCTAGAGAAGAAAAAAAGTTCAGTTTTGGTTGGATTAACACTCAGTCCACTCCGCCGCCCCCAGGTGCAGATTGCCCTGAGCGTAGTTTCCAACCTTTGTGATACCGTATCCCTGACACTGCCACGCCACGTCATCCGCGTAGGCGACAGTCTTAAAGCACATAGAGTCTAGTTCCACAAGCAGTCTATTAATCGCGACATTCTACAATAACGAAGACAAAACTCCGCCCTGTGGTGTACCCTTTACCGCCATCCTAGTGACACTCACTGAGCCAGAAGTGGATGTTATTATCCTGCAATTCAGCAGCCTTGTTACGAACCCGATTATCGATCGATCGACCCCCAGCTTTCTAAGAGCCTGAGTGATCGCAGTCGGGTCGATGTTGTTGAAGGCCCCTTCAAGTGATCGCAGTCGGATCGGTGTTGTTGAAGGCCCCTTCAATGTCCACAAAGGCCACCATAGGGTAGTTTTTATGCTCGAGTGAGTTCTCTGTATAACCTACGAGCGAGTGTAAGGCCGTCTCATCCGATCTGTCTCTTGTGTAGGCGTGTTGAGATGGAGAAAGAAGGCTTCTATCTATTTTCATCCTCATGTGGATCTTGATAAGCCTTTCCAGTCTTGAGCAGAAAAGACGTCAGACAGATCGGTGCGAAGTGCTTTGTCCATGTATGCGATGTCTTCCCGCTTGGGGATGAAGAGCACGTTACACCTCCTCCATTGATCCGGAATATACGACCAGGTGAGGCAGGCCCTCTACAGTCGTAAGAGCCATGGGGTGAGCAGATTCAAATTGTTCTGAAGATCGGCCGAAACTCCCATATGGGCCCGGAGGCTTTAATGGATGAAAAGTCTTAATGGCCCAATGTAGTCTATCCGTATCTATCTATCTATAGGTTCATACAGCATTTCCATTGTCGAGTGACAACCCGGGAAATATGTATCCAACAGGACCTCCAGTGATTCTTGTTCGCTGATTGTCCAAGCGTTGTTAGCTTTACGAATGTACCCCGGAATCGACGGACGATTTGCTGTATTTTAGGCAGTCTGCTCGTTTTTGAAGACTTCTCTATCCCTCTGCAGAAGGCCTTCCAGGATCTGCGCTTTGCATTCCTTGCCTAATTTTTAAACTTGTTGAAGAAAGTCTTGTAGAGTGACCAGTTTCCCGACCTCTTTACTTTATTTAAAAGTCTGCGGCAAGCTCTGCGAGACTCGGCTAGTCCAATGCATCCATAAGGATCGTGTTTTGATCCTCCTAGTTCGGCCTGCATCTGTTAACATAAACAGCATTAGTGCCCTTTAGTACATAATAGAAAAGACAACGTATCGATGATCAGAGAAGGAACAGTCTTCGGAGTCTTTCCAGTCTTCAATCAAGAACGCATGGTGTGCATCAACAAGCGTGAAGTCTAACACCCCCTACCTGTTTGATACTACGAAAGTTAATTCTGGACCCCTATTCGCTACTACTCGATTATAATGTAACATAAAATCAAGAATACACTAACCTCTGTCGTTGGTGTTGGAGCTACCCTAGATGTGATAGTGCGCATTCGCGTCGCACTGTGGTCAATATTTTGAGATAGCGGCCAAAACTCCTTTGGTTTTTGTTCTCCGATTTAAAAGTTATAAGATTCGTATGAAAATAGACAGTAGTAAACCTCGGGAGCCAAAAAATTAGAACTCTATTTCAACTATTTCACTGAGAACAGGGTGGTCCAAAATGGGCTTTTTCAGAATTTAGTAAATTTATGGTATTATTAGGTAATTCTTAAAGTTTAAATGATAATAATTTTTTTGTTTTGCAAGATTTTTGGACGAAATAAATTTTGTGTTAAAACTTAACTTATTTCCTATTACTGGTAAAAAAATTGAAGCTCTACTTTTTTCAGAACAATTTAAATATTTTTATTAAAAAAGGTCAAATTTCTCGGAAATTTCCTACTTCATAAAGCACAACTCCTGTGAGTCAAGATGAGTCAAAAAACAAATTTACTATTTTGTTGTCCTAACTCTCCCCTACATTCATATATATACATGCCCATGCATCGGGACTGCACGACGACATTATTTTACATATAATGAATAATCCATTCTTCAAAATATGCGACAAACAAGAAATTAAAATTCATAACTTAAAAATAAAAAACTTTTTAAATACTTTAAGAAAACGGTACAATCAATTTTCCAGAAACAAGAAATTATTTTACTCACACAACCAAGAATTGCTAAGAAATAAACTTATTTTTAAAAAGCCATCAGTAACTACCACGGAAACTGGAAAAAGTGGTCGACCAGCAAAGCCAATTGATAATTGTAGTAAAAGATCACGAAGATGCAAGCAAAAAGATAGATGCAAGAAAATTTAGTCACCAAAAATATTCTTTAGACATATGCCAACCACAGTTCACAAAATTTTGTTCCATGGGGAACAAATAATTCAGCACAATATGCTTCCAATTGGAGATCTCTCAGAAGAAGCGCAAGAAAAAAGGAACAAAAACTACAGATTCTTTGGCGAGCAGAATACAAGAAAAATTTCCAGATATTGCACTAATGAAGATCTTATTAATATTTTGTTTGCGCATCAGACCCATATATGTCCAGTATTTGACAAAAATGGAAATTAGCCTAAACAAACAACTACTGCAAAATGAAAATCAAAGCTATTTGGAAAAAATTTTTACTAATATTGTTTAATTAGTACTAGTTTAAAGATTATAATTTGTTTCTAATTTTAGTATAAATTTTTATTAATAAATTTAAATAAAATATATTTGCACTTTAAATCAATAGTAAAAGTTTAATTAAATTTTATCGATGTTGTGTTCTGTATATAATATATCCAAATGGTATTGATATTGTTGCGAATTTCAGTGTTATTTTTCAGTTTAATCCTCACAAGAATTAGCTTTCTTCCAAAAAAAAACCAACCTTTGTCCCCTGTGAATATTGAGACTAAATAAATGTCAGGTCCAAATGTTGGCATTTTCTGACCAAAATTAAGTCTATGAATAATAAATAAGTATTGGTTGCAAAATACGATTGAAGAAAATAAGAAATTATAAAAAAAAACCTATTTAAAATTCTCAAAATATTCAACTTTTACATGGAAACTCAACAAAAAATTAAATGCATTTTTAACTCCACATTACTTACGTTCCTATCAGCCGATTTTTACGTTTGAGCACGCAAATTGAAGCTAAGGTCCTTCCTATTGAACAAAACAAATTGCGTAAAAAAATATCAATCCGGTCAAAAGTAATAGAGTTTTGACCGCTATCTCGCGAAATTGTGCGCCGCGTCTATGGTGATAGATGTCTTCTTCGCCTTCGCTGCTCTGATAATCCGTCTGATCAATGAACCAGGTTGAGAACCCATCTGGGCGTAAGGCATCGCGGATTCCTTTGCCTCCCAAGCCACTGTCCCCGAACCTTCATCACTGTAATCAGATAAAATAAAGATATTTAGGTGACTTTTCGCCAAAGTACAGGCTCTAATCTTTCAGTCGCTGCTTAAGAGTGGTGGAGGTTGATCTGGATTACCCTCACCATCTTCTTGGTCCGAATCGTAAATGACGGTGACGTTAACGTCGTATGGATCGGAATCCAGAAGAGCGTCTTCGTCCTCTGCAACGTCCAGGAATAGCAAACTTAGATACACCCTTTTTTACTTTTTGCGGTAAAGGTTATAAAAAAATTTCAGGTCTGAAGATTTTCTAAAGCACCTGTGCTTAGTAGGATATTCTAAACTAATTGTTGGATCTTCAATCTCATAAAAAAAAATACTAACAATATGTGCGAAGGAAAAATAATTATTTTATTTTTTATGTATTTAATTTCTCTTAGCTCAAATTATACCTGATGATAAAAATCATGTGCAATATTAGTAGCCTTTTACTACCACAGATGCATAGTTTTTAGACTTTTTTACCCAAAGTGTAAAAATATAACCCGATTATTTTTCTTTTTTTTTCAATTGATATCTATTTTCACTTCGTTACTTGTATTTTTACTTTATTCTTCATCATTTTCTTTGAGCACCTACAAATGATGATCCAAGTACACTAAATCCAGTATCGTCTAATAAAAATGAATGTTAAGCAGTTAAGTACTTAGCGAACAAAGCCCAATACAATTTTTGCATGCAATCCAATTTCTTAGGCAATATTAAGTAACAAAAATTTAAATAAGCAAAAAATAACTGAACATTTTATATTGCAACAGATGAAAGATAAAAATTTCATTATCAAACATTCGAATAATGATTATTGCTGTAATCAATGCATCCAATTTTGTAGTTTTTCAAATTACTAAAATGCGGTTCCGATATTATGGCCGCCTATTTGTGATAGCATAAACTTTATAAATCAGTAAACTTTATAAATCATCTTCTACTTTGTTTGCTTCAAAACGCACAGCGTTTCTAAGGCTCGGCACGATGATACTATAGCATGACTGAGGTTTGCGAAGATAATTTTTCTGACTCTTTGTGGTTGCAGATGTCACAAAATATATATTTTTGGTTCCAACATTTAAAATTATCTTAACAATCACAAATCATCTTTTACTTTACTTGCTTCAAACCGCACAGAGTTTCTAAGGTTCGGCATGATGGTACTATAGCATGACTTAGGTTTGCGAAGATAATTTTTCTGACTCTTTGTGGTTGCAGATGTCACAAAATATATTATTGGTTCCAACATTTAAACACATCTTAGCAATTGGTAAGTTGATGATACAAGTTTGCGACTACCCACGCATTTTTTATCCTTTAAACATCCATAAGTTCAACAACAATTTTTAAAGACAAATTGCGTAGTAACCAACTTTCTTAAAAAATCGCAGTGATTTATCTTCCCTAAAGAGGGGAAAACAAAAATAGAGTTTATCCTCACAACGAAACAACTGTACCGTACTGTATCGATACAAACCGAATTAATATTGCTTAAAAGAAATTAAAATTTAGGGTAGAAATCATATGGCATAATAATTGTCGTCCATGTATAAAATAATTTTACTATTATTCTCTCATTCCTTTCTTTAACAAGTACTCATTAACATTAAATAGCCAAAACCATGTTTTTAAAAATCATCAAATACCAATGAACAAAAAAACTTTGATTTTTGTCTTGACTATATTGTTTAGACAAAAATCTTTAGTTCATTTAAAATAATTGTGAGAAGTTTCCTGAAGAGCTAATTAAGCGGTAGCGAAATAGCCATCGAGACGTGCTTTCACCTCCAATAATCAATATCGGGAAGATAGCACAAACAAATTTAAAGTTTAATTAATTGCGAACACAGTTGAAAAGACACCTTTTGGGCTTTCGGAATTCCTCAGTTTCTTTCTTAATTGGTTAGCGAAATACCACACAGACTCAGAGATAAAATATTTCGAGGACTGAATTTCGTTTTTGTGCAATTTACTTCAGTTTAACTCACCTTATGAGATAGAGCATTTCAAGCATCTGAGAACATGTTTTACCCGTATTCGGGATAATAACCATATAATCAATATCGACCCAGCAAATTTTATATTCAGCGTACCAAACGTTGTTTACTTGTTTTTCATATAATACCGGGATAGGTTTGTTATCACTTAATAACTAAAACAACCCGGCAACAAATTAAAGAAATAAAAATTAATAATTGAATTCATATTAAATAATACACAAATTTTGTATTGCAATGCATCACATTAAAGTAAAAAGTTGTAAGATCCCTATTAATTAAATACAAAATATAATAAATGGTTAACGGATCTTATCTGTTTCTTTCAGGAAAAAATTTGATTAGTCCAACAAATGCGTTACACAAAAAGTAAATCTGTGTGAAGATAAATACGTCAAGTTAAATACGTTTTTTTTTAAATGTAGCATGCGATAAAATTTCCCCCCCTACATACAGTACAAATTGTATGGTAAATTCAGTGTTTTTTTAGCAGCCTTTTTTCGATTCATCAATTCTTAAAGCAATTCACTCCAGTATTCCAAAATTTTATCTTTGTTGTTTGATTTTTGGTTTTTGTTGACTTGTGTTAATAATCACAAATGTTATAATGCTAAATAACTTTTTTACTTTTATTATTGTTACTAATTTTTATATCTTCTTTTAATATTTTTTAAATTATATTTTTAGCTGTATAATTTATTGTCTCTTTTTAACAAAATATTAAATATTTATTTTATCTAATTACCTACTTGGTATGCTAAGAAAGCATTGCTCATGCAAACCAAAAAGTACTGGAAAAGTCAAAATTTTAAAGCACCAGAAATTTATTTTGTTTGATAATTTTTTTATAAATTTTTTTATTACACATTATTAAGCTCCTTATTTTATTACCATTGGTTTAAATTTCATTAAATGTGAAAAAATTGCTACGTAGTTTAGGCCATAATTAGTTCGGTGTGATTATGCATATTTTAAAAAATACACCAATAAAATAGTATATTTAACCCAACAATACCGAACGCAGTCAAATGTTTCGCTTTTAAGAAAATTTTACAAACAATTTTAAAATAAGTTGGAAAAATAGAATTCATAAATAAAATTATACAAACACATTCTTCTTCATGTCTATGAACGTATGTATGTATGTGTATATGTATGTTTTTATATGTTAAATATATGTTTCTTCTTTCTCAAAACAAAACATTTCTTACGAACATCTCCAAACACATTTTATACACATATGTGTGAATGTCATGTTTACAAATATTGTATTGTGCAGCCTTGTTTTTTGGCTGCGCTCAGAGAACATCTTCTCTCTTAACTATGCTATTAAGAAACAGCTTATAACTTCTGCTTTGTTAAATATTCATACTGCAACATCTTCATTAATTTATTGTCTTTGTTTGTTCCAAAGACTATAAATACGTAAACATGTTTCTCTGCCGTACATCATACAACCAATGCATAACTTGTCGATAGACGTACGGCTACCAGTGTTGCCAATTTTTTTCAAGCTTTCTCGCCAAATGGCTTGCTTGTCGTATAATTTATGAAAACAATTTCTTTCATAAACAAAGCATTGATTATAATAATCTATAAAATTTTCAGTTAAAAACATGAAAATAAAATAACAAAACTTAATGAACGTAAAAATACATAGTTACATAGCTTAGTTTAAAAAAGTAAGATCAATCAATGTGTAGGATTTAAATTTTACGCTCTACAATCTATTAAAAACTTCTCGAAGAAAATTTAATTTGAAATACGTACTGAGTTACAACATTTAAAAAATGAAAATTGACAAAAAAAATTAAAAAAAATTCCCAAGCATTTTTGCAGCAACTTTTTTAAATAAGAAAAAGAATTTTATTGTAAAATCAATTTATCAGGTGAATTTTTATGCCATAATAGATGTTGTCCATATTCAAAAACGAATTTTTAAATGGAATTCCTCTTTCGATTTTATATTAATTTATCGGTATTTTCTTGTTACTTTTTTATTAATGCCATTTCTATATTAACTGTAAAAACTTTTTTGTACCCTACTGCCCTTTTCTGAAGCGCCTTTACAATTTTACATATACGAGACACCTGGCTGTTTTTAACTTTTCTTACGTAAAATGTTATTATAGACAAAATCATAAAAATATATCCAAAGATTACACCAAGTATTTTAAATACAGCCAGGTGTCTCGTTTCTCACCGTTGTATTATTTTTATTGCCAAAAAGAATTTTTTATCGCCACGTTTGGCGAGAAATTGCCATTAACTACAACACCGACGGATACTAAAATTTTAATCATCATCATATAATCACAAACAGATTATTATTCTCAGCAAACTTATTCTTATTATCTTATATTCATAAATACGTGCGTGTATGTATTTACATTACGAAATAACCCACTTAAACAATGTCACCGATTGTGTATATGCATGGTAACAATCACCCTTAAGGCCCAAATACAATGTGCATATACTAGCTTATGCCAACTTATACAACTGTGCAAATACATATAAATCAAATGTGGTAAACTATAATGTACTTGAGAGAACTTTTCGTCAAGTTTCGTCAAATGTCATTTGCTTAAGCAATGTACAAAACTGATCGCACATTCCGTACAGAAACAGCTGATTGCGCTTGGTGTATACATACTTAAATTGATAAAGAAAAATCTTCTATTTTGTTTGCTTCAAAACGCACAGCGTTTCTAAGGATCGGCACGATGATACCATAGCATGACTGAGGTTTGCGAAGATAATTTTTCTGACTCTTTGTGGTTGCAGATGTCACAAAATATATTATTGGTTCCAACATTTAAAATTATCTTAACAATCACAAATCATCTTCTACTTTACTTGCTTCAAACCGCACAGAGTTTCTAAGGTTCTGCATGATGGTACTATAGCATGACTTAGGTTTGCGAAGATAATTTTTCTGACTTTTTGTGGTTGCAGATGTCACAAAATATATTATTGGTTCCAAAATTTAAAAACATCTTAGCAATTGGTAAGTTGATGATACAAGTTTGCTGACTACCAACGCATTTTTTTATCCTATAAACATCCATAAGTTCAACAACAATTTTAAAAGACAAGTTGCGTAGTAACCAAACAAAATAGAGTTTATTCTCACAACGAAACAACTGTACCGTACTGTATCGATACAAACCGAAATCATATGGCATAATAATTGTCGTCCATGTATAAAATAATTTTACTATTATTCTCTCATTCCTTTCTTTAACAAGTACTCATTAACATTAAATAGTCAAAACCATGTTTTTAAAAATCATCAAATACCAATGAACAAAAAAACTTTGATTTTTGACTTGACTATATTGTTTAGACAAAAATCTTTAGTTAATTTAAAATAATTGTGAGAAGTTTCCTGAAGAGCTAACTAAGCGGTAGCGAAATGGCCATCGAGACGTGCTTTCACCTCCAATAATCAATATCGGGAAAATAGCACAAAAAAATTTAAAGTTTAATTAATTTAATTTAATATTCCCGCGTATTAATTTTTAATCATTAAATTATTTCAAGTGCCTGTATATTAGGCAAAAATATAATATCATAGTCTTTTGTGATGTTTGATTTGTTGTTTTTATTTTTCAACATCTTTAAAAATGTATAAAAGGAGCTGAAAAAAGTCAGCCGTATACAGTGGATAAAGAAAAGTAAAATCAAAGTTGATTATTGTTGTTTTTGCTTGAACTTCGATTTTTGTTTTGACTTTATTGTTTAGACAAAAATCTTTAGTTCATTTAAAATAATTGTGAGAAGTTTCCTGAAGAGCTAATTAAGTGGTAGCGAAATAGCCATCGAGATGTGCTTTCACCTCCAATAATCAACATCGGGAAGATAGCACAAACAAATATTAAGTTTAATTAATTGCGAACATAGTTGAAAATACACCTTTTGGGCTTTCGGAATTCCTCAGCTTCTTTCTTAATTGATTAGCGAAATACCACACAGACTCAGAGATAAAATATTTCGAGGACTGAATTTCGTTTTTGTGCAATTTACTTCAGTTTAACTCACCTTATGAGATAGAGCATTTCAAGCATCTTAGAGCTTGTTTTACCCGTATTCGGGATAATAACCATATAATCAATATCGACCCAGCAAATTTTATATTCAGCGTACCAAATGTTGTTTACTTGTTTTTCATATAATACCGGGATAGGTTTGTTATCACTTAATAACTAAAACAACCCGGCAACAAATTAAAGAAATAAAAATTAATAATTGAATTCATATTAAATAATACACAAATTTTGTATTGCAATGCATCACATTGAAGTAAAAAGTTGTAAGATCCCTATTAATTAAATACAAATTATAATAAATGGTTAACGGATCTTATCTGTTTCTTTCAAGAAAAAATATGATTAGTATAACAAATGCGTTATACAAAAAGTAAATCTGTGTGAAGATCAATACGTCAAGTTAAATACGTTTTTTTAAAAAATATAGCATGCGATAAAATTTACCCCCCCCCCTACATTCAATACAAATTGTATGGTAAATTCAGTGGTTTTTAGCAGCCTTTCTTCGATTCATCAATTCTTAAAGCAATTCACTCCAGTATTCCAAAATTTTAAATTTGTTGTTTGATTTTTGGTTTTTGTTGACTTGTATTAATAATTACAAATGTTATAATGCTAAATAACTTTTTTACTTTTATTATTGTTACCAATTTTTATATCTTCTTTTAATATTTTTTAAATTATATTTTTAGCTGTATTGTATTGTATTGTCTCTTTTTAACAAAATATTAAATATTTATTTTATCTAATTACCTACTTGGTATGCTAAAAAAGCATTGCTCATGCAAATCATGGACCAAGAGAGTTTAGAATTTTTCCAATTTTTTCCCATATTTCTTTAAAATTACATGGAAAAACCCAATGCGAAAACTCAGTGCAGGAGATGGATTCATTTGCATTTTTTCCACTAATTTTTCAAATTGATTTGCTTTTGCGACCTTCAGTTTTTCCCTTTTTTCCATTTTCAATGTTATGTTTGATTTAAGTCCCCTCCATTCGTTACATAAAATGGCATCGACAAAAGTAAGAGTCACGTCGATACAATATCGTCGTCACATTTGTTATAGAATACATAAAATCTTTGAGCAGTAATCGATAAGTGTCAATTACGACAAGTAGAATAATAAATCGAATGCGTCGACGCATATAAAGGTTGATATATGACGATGCCGACAACTAGAATAAGGGTGAAATGTGTTTTATTGTTGAAAATTAAGATTTTTATCGAAAAAGTATCTATCCAAAGAAAATTCAAGTATGATAATTGTACATTTGATATAGATGGAAGTTGTCGATCTTGGATATGAGCAAGTGCATAAAATAGCTTCCCAAGCCTGCTTTTTAATGATTAGAAAGTGTTGTAAAAAATTTAAAGTTTGTTTTTCATTATTTTTTTACTGCTACTTTTATAAAAGGAGATATACTAAAAAAAACTTATGCTATAAAATTTGGACATTTCAACGGAAATAGAATTGAATTTGCTTAGACCACGTGTAACCAAACGTCTGATAACAACAAATATTACGAAATGTTGGGCGGATCTAGTAAAAAATCCTCTTTTCTTTTTAAAAATGTTATTTTAAGTCGATCAAAAGAGAAATTTTCAAGCCCGAGAAAGCAAAAACAACCAAAGTAAAAAGCAATGTACATAATTCCAAATAATCCAAGTAAGTAAATCGTACTAAAATAATCAATTTTTTGTTTAAGTAAAAACAAATAATATATGTGCAAAAAACTAACGAAAACCCATTAGCTTTGGAATTTTGGTAATATTTTTTTACTCTTTTTTAAGTTGTTATTGTTGTACATATTAACTATACATACAAAAAGAGCAAAACAAATAAAAATTTTTTCAAATATCAAAAAGGCCTTTAACAATTTTAAGAATTGTACTAGCATAGAAACAAATTCCACTTAAGTTGGAAAATACATATGTATGTATATAAATTGATAAAGGTAAAACCCTGTTGAACTTTACTTGTTTTATAACACATTTTAGTATGTGAGATTTATATAAAAGCCTACGAAAAACTATTTTGCATTGAGCAATTAAAAACATAAAAAATATAAGCATTGCTTAGAGTATACCACTAAGTCAATTTATTATGTTTGGTTTGACGAGAACAACGCTTGTTTCAAACTCAGGTTAAAAATTCTAAATTTGCCTATACTTATATTGCTATATTGCCTATACTTATATTGCTAGGCCAGGATTTACTATCATACCCAGCCGAAAGATATAGTAAAAATTGCATTATGCTCAAAAAGCATGATAGTGTAGATTAAAAGCGTGTGACACACTTTTTGAAAGATATCTACGATTTCACACTCTTTTAAAGTAATTCACAAAATGTTTTTCCCTATGTGATCAAAGTTGTACTTCTGATTAGAAAAAACAACAAAATATTAAAACCGTATCTCCTTTCATCTTTTTTGTATTTATAATATTATGGTCATTTTGAAACGACTTAAGTAAGAAAGAATTCTGTCAGATTTTTTAGCGTTTAAATCGTACGATTGTGTATAATAGTGAATTCTGACCTTGAGGAATCATTGCTCATGGGAGACACATGAGTGCAAACCAACAAGTATTAGTACGATCAGAATTTTATAGAACCATTAATTTATTTTGTTACGACAATTTTTTTTATAAATTTAGCCTTCAAATTCATTTTGAGATTTATATTTATCTGTAATATATTATATATAGTATGTACTATATACATGTGTACAAAATATGTACATATGTAGGAACAATAAACTTAACAGAAAATTTAATAAAGAATATATACAAATACGTCCCTTACTTTATAACCTAACATTAAGTATTTACAAGAGTAAATGTTGAAAAAGGTACAACATAGTTTAGGCCATAACTAGTTCGGTGCGATTAGGCATATTAAAAAAAAATACACCATAGAAAATTATATTTACCCTACAATAACGAAAACAGTCATACATATATGTTACGTTTAAAAAATAATCTTATAAACAATTTTAAAATAAGTAGGAAAAATAGATTCAGAAATAAAACATTTGGCTGCTCTCACAGAATATTTTCCCTCTTATCCCCCGCTATCTTCCAACAGCTCTAAATTTCTCCTTTTTTGAATGTGCATGGTAAAGATATTTATAAATTTATTGTCTTTATCAACTTTGATTTTTAGCTGTTGAAACGTGACTTTTGTTACTCTAAAATTATTAAAAATCTTTCAAACAAATAATCTTCATAATGAAGTATGTATGTATATTGATGTATCTCAGCATAATAACCACAATTATCATACATAATTAAAATACACATGAGACTAAATGCGTTGTCTATGAACAAAAAACAAACAAATATGTGTGTAATACCAAAGAATCAAGAGAATAAGATTGCTCATTGCGCAGATCCGTTAGTTTGTTGCTCTCTTTTGTGTGACGTAAAAATAGAATATTTTTCGTAAACAAATCAAAGTTTGTGTTAGAGTGCAGCTAAGAAATCTCTTACAATTTTTACTGCGATGCGCAGTAGAAAAATGTTTTGTATGGCTGACTGCGCAATCTTGTTTTATTTATTCATGAGCGAAGATAATACATTTATGAAGATGTTTTAAGCCCTAATACATAGACGACAGCAGGCAGCAGACAGCAAACTGTCAAAAATAAAATACATGTGTTTATATGAAAACGGTTATTTTGACGACATCACAGCAGCACGACTACACGACAGCATTTGCTGCTGCTGCCAACTTAGGCTATTTTCTATTTTGACGGGCAGCAATAAACAAATTTAGTGCTGCCAATATACATATAAATTGGAAAAATAAGAACAAAAACTTATTTTTTAATACTAAACATAAAAGAACATTACAAAATGCAATAAGGAAATAAATTTATGTGTTTTTATAATTTTTCGTGATATTATTACATTTTTTTCAAGAACTTTAATTTTATTCATTATAAAATATATATGCGGCATCCCTGAAATTTTAATTGCTAAAATACACAGCTGTTCATTTTTAATTTCATAGTATTGTGTTTTTCGTTTGAATCAATTTTTGTCATATTTTATTTCATTTTTCGTTTTAAGATAATGGTAAAGTACCTATTTATTTAATTTTCTGTTGTTATTTTTAATACGCTTGTAAAATTTTGCAGAGGAATAGTATGGACACATTAGCTGATTATTATGTTGTTGCTGTGTTTAAAATAATTATGAAGCTGAGTTCAAGGCAGCATTTGAAGTTGGCAGCATTTGAAGCCGTGAAGTTGTGAAGTCTGCTGTCGTCTATGTGTTTACAGCTTTACTCAGAACTAGAGCTGTTAAATTTTGATTACGATTTGTAATCAATTACATTTCTTTTCAAAAATAATTGTAATGACTACATAACTCTCTTTTGAGCCGGTTTTGAAAAGTAATTGATTACCATTACTAGTAATGAAAAAATAATCTGGATTACTAAAAATTACTAAAAAATAATGAAAATAAATCAGAAGTAATCAAATATTAATCATACTACTTTCAATTCGATTCTTTTTGATTAAACATTGTATATTACATATTTTAAAAAAATTTCTAAGTAAATTTATAAAATTAGTTTTTTTATTTAAAAAATTCAGTTATACATTCAGTTATATAACAACACTTATCATTTCAGTCTTACAAAAAATTATAAAGAAAAACAAAGAAAGTAATACAGAAAAACCATGTATGTTTGTAGTACAAATCACCAAAAAATTTTACATTACATATATTTACTATTGGCCTTCATTAAAAAATCAGACAATGATTGCCGTCTTAGACTGTTGACGATCCCGGCAAATGAAAACAGTCGTTCAACTGGAGCTGAAGACGTTAAGAGCGTGTATATCCAATGAAGCTAGTTAAAGATTTCTCTTTTTAGATTTAAAAAAAAAATAAATTTATTAAACGGCTATGCGCTTTCTTTATTTATTCCTTAAAAATGAATCTAAACTACTACTTATGTTTAATACTGACGTACGATTGCCTCCTGTTAAATTTAGACTGCTTTTATGTCTAAAAATAATCTTTTTATATAATGTTGAGTTTTAGTACCTGTTTGCTTAAACTTGGGTTAGTTATGAAAATGTACATTCTTTATCTTATTTTTATTAATATACCCTTTTCTTGGGTTGTTTGTTTGTAAATTGTGTTTACTAAAAATGTGTTTGATATTTTCTTATCTCTAGAATATGTTTACATTTGATATTTCCCTGAAATGAATGTCTTTGTCTTAAAGGGTTTGTATCTTTATTTCGATTACAATTTAGCATGTTATTACAAATAGCCTTGGTTTTGTTTTATTACAAATAATCTTTGTTTTATTACAGCTAATGTTTGTGTCCTTAAATATGTTTTGTATTTTTGTTTTAGTTTAACATGCGTGATCTTGCTTTAGCTTAAATTATGTTTGTATCTTTGTTTTAACAACCTTGAGGTTGTAGTGTTCCTTAACTCTCCCCTTCCTAAGTTAAATCGTCCGCATTTAAACTGTATTAGCCTGTAGCTTTACTAGCTCATTTCTATAAAGAATTTTAAAATTTTCGTCTGCTTTGCGTTGTCTGTATATTATACAATATTTGGATATTTTTATAGCTGTGCATAGACAACTAATAATTCCAGTTGTAATTATTATTAAGTAAATAAATGACCTAAAGGGGTGATTTTCTACAGGTATATACAATTTCTTTAATGAGTCTAAGTTATTAAATGCATAATATGTCTGTATATAAAATTTTCATTATCTCTTTCACTTTCACTATGTTTAGTGTGTATTGCTTCTAGCAATCCGGCATGTATGTTTTTATAAGTTATGTTATCTATATGTACTTCGTCCGTGAATTCTACTAATGTTATTTCTGTTGTCGTATGGTTATTTACAGTGTGAGTTCTGTCTAATAATATAAATCCTTCGTCAATTTGTAATAGCGGTTAATTTTACTCTTGAATAATTGAACATTTAGCGCTCTGATTTTCTAGTAATGGTATGATACAGTTGTCGTCCGTGTTATTGTTTTGTTTGCAAATATATTTTCCCAAATTATTTTTACACTTTGTGATCCTAACATAGTCCTTCCCGCATCTTGCTATTTCCTGGTCAGTAACAATTTTTCCGTGTCTAAAACTAATTGGAGTTACCTTAAAATAGTCACATTGGTTAGTTAGTACCGGGTATTCGTATATGGTGGTTATGAGTTCATAAGTTCTAGCGATGTGTATGGCTGCGTATTCCATTATGTTAATTATTGGGGTTCTTGTTAATTCATGCGTAATCACTTCCCTCAAATCCTCCATGTCCAAAGCTTCCGATAGGAATTCATTGTTTTTTGCTGTATTAATAGTTCGTGTTATTAATAAAAGTTGGTCATGCACTTGTTCTAAGATTATATGGTTTTTTATATTTTTCCGATTGATGGTATTAAGAATTTTTTCGAATCTAGAGTTCATTAATTTTTGTTTTGTATTATTTTCAATTAGTGTGTTAATGGCTTTCTCTATTTTTATAACATCATCGTGATCCGGGATACCCGTAATAAATTTCAAGGCGCAACCTAAAAAATTTATTCCTCTTCTCTGAATATTAGGCTCTGTTTGTGGTTTTGTAAGAATTTCAATTTTTCCATCCCAAATTTGTTCTTCTTCATTAGGCTTGTAATTACCACTAAGCACTTGCCTGTACGGCGAGAATATTTTTGTTAAGTTGCTTACATGAAATAAATAAGAATAACTGTCGAATAACAATGCGTCGTCACCTGTTGTCAATACGTATTTTTTTCCTGTTAGATTGTGTAGTTTAACGTCTGCTTGAATTATTGTTGCGGTTGTGATGACCATGATTAGTGATGTTAGGAATGTTATCCTCATTTTTTGTAAGTACATAATTTTTTATATTATTTTTATGTATGATCTGCCCTCCTTGAGTTAAGATAGTGTCCTCACGATCTTCCTGAACTATGTGTTTTTTGTATCTGCTATCGCTCTTGCTTCTGATGTTAGTTCTAGCTTCCAACACTTGATCTCCTTGTTGAAATGTCCCATGCTGTGATCCTTGATTTAACCTTTGTAGTGTCTTCTGCGAAGCATTTCTTAATTTATTTTGTATATCCTCCTTAGAGAATTTTATAAAATTAAAATGAATATCTTTTGTTTTTATCCTGTAACTGAACATGTAGAGTTGTTTATTTCTTTTACCGCTAGGAATAACTCCTCCGTTGCTGATGCTTATTTATGTATCTTAAAAATTCAGATAGTTCCGATATTGAATTGTGTGCTCGTTCGACTTGTCCGTTTGCTTTAGACCTGTGTACTGGGGTTTGTATCTTTTAAATGTTATGTTTTATACACATTTGGTTCACCATGATCGTATTCAAACATTTTTCATTATCTGTCATTAATCGTTTGCAGTTCGGAAAATTATTAATGAGAATTTCTTCTAGTTTTCTGTCCATATCAGCCTTTGAGTCGATGTCTCTGATAACTATGTATTTAGAGAATTTATCTATACCTACAAGATACTTTTTATGCTCCTTGAAAGAAATGTCTATATGTATGTATTCCCCTGGATGTTCGGGAATATCCGAGTGTTGTAATGGTTCTTTTGTTGTGTTGCGTTCGTATTTACCATAAAAACATGCAGTGCATTTCTTATTAAATGCCTTAAAGTGTTTTCTCATGTGTTTCTTGTACTAATGGAATTTGTTCTCATGTGTTTCTTGTACTAATCGAATTTGTTCCTCTCTTTTCGTTATATCTCTTAATCTTATTGGTGTGTGTACGAATTTGGTGGTATTGAATGTATTCTTTATGATTCTACCGTATTTAAATAAATCTTCAGCTGTAGCATATATGGCGGTGATTTTTTGGGGTTGAATGCACTTTTTTAGTGCGGTAATTGAATTTTTCTGGTTGGTAAATCTGATAAATCTGACGTAATTTACTCTGAAATAGTATTTGTGTATGTATTTCATCAGATACTTCATTTGGTATGAGTTCAATTTGTATTCCATATGAATTAAATGGTTGTGATACAGTTTTTATTATTTGTTCACTTGAGCTATCACTTGAATGAACCGTGCCTACTGATGATGTTTTTATAGCTTGTCGTGATAATGCGTCCGCCACAACACTTTGTGTACCAGGTTTATAGGTTAATTTAGCACCATAGTCTTCGATGATGGCTTTCCATCGTTTTAGCTTGGGGTTAGGATTTTTTTCTGAGATTGCGTATGTCAATGACTGATGGTCAGTAAAGATGGTCAAGTCAGCTATGCCGTATATGTAGTTACGTAATTTCTTTAATGCCCAAATTATAGCCAGTAATTCTTTTTCGTTAGTACTATAATTTTGTTCGGTGGTGCTCAGTGTACGAGATAAAAAATAAATTGGGTTCCTATTTTGACTTAGAACAGCTCCAATAGCTATGTTGGAAGCATCTGTTGTGAGTTCAAATAGTTTATTAAAGTTGGGTCGGTATAATTCCACTTGCTCTTTTAGACTATTTTTTAATTGGTTTACAGCTTCTATGGCTGATTGTTCCAGTTTAACCTCTGTATTTTTACTAATGTGAGCATTTTCTCCTTTTAGGTGCAAAGTTAAGGGTTTTGAAATTTGAGCATAATCTTTTACTAATCTCCTATAGTAACCAGTAAGACCCAAAAAACCTCTGAGGTCTTTTAATGTTTTCGGTATTGGAAAATTGTCTATTGCCTTTATATTTTCCGGGGTAGTGGTTATTTTATTATATTTTACAATATGTCCGAGATATTCTACTTCTTCCATGAAGAATTTTGATTTCTCATTGGACACTTTTAACTTCGCCCTATTTAGAGCATTAAAAATAGTATGGATATTTCGTATGTGTTCCTCTGGCGAGGAAGAATATATAATTATGTCGTCTATGTATACGTAAGCAAATTTTTCTTTAAATTCTCGTAAAATATCATCCACACATCTTTGAAAAATTGAAGGAGCGTTCTTTAAGCCGAAAGGCATACGTAAAAACTCATATTTTCCGCCATTTACACAGAAAGCAGTCTTCTCTCTATCCTTTTCCGTTATCCTAATTTGGTAGAATCCTGATTCCAAGTCGAGTGTGGTAAAGTATCTAGCTTTTCCTAGATTCTGTAAAGTTATATTTATATCTGGAATTATATATCTGTCAGTAACTGTATGTTCGTTTAGTTTTCTGAAGTCTATCACCATCCTACGTTTCGGTTTATCATTCTCATCAGTTCCTCTTTTGTGAACTGTTAACATAGGTGAATTATAAGGACTAAAGCTTTTTTGAATAATACCATCTTCTAGTAATTTTTTTATTAACGAATTCTACGTCATTCATATTGCCCGGGTACTGTTTTGTCCAAATTGGGTCATCTGTAGTTGTTTTAATGCTTGCCTCAATAGCTGTAGTAAAAGGTAGGGGACCTATTTTATTATTACCTATCATTAATTCTTCAATCTATTTTCTGTATTCTTCACTTCCTATGGTGAAATTTATGTATGCATTATCCTTTCTTTCCTGCAATTCAAATCTTATTTTGTTACTGTTTATTATTGCGCCTAGATTTCTTATTCCTTCCGATCCTAATATTAAATCAAAATTATCTATCGAATCTATTTCGAAGAAATCTATGTCTTTTTCTTTTCTTTCTTTTTTAATAGTTTGTTTGGTATTGACTATTGATTTACCATGCATACTTATAATTTGTAAAGGCTTAATTTTTTCTGAATGGTTAAACTTTAAAGATTTTTTTTATATAATTGTGGGTTGCGCCTGTATCTATTAACACTTCAAAATTTTTTTCTCCATCATTCATTATAATAAAGGGCAACCCATTTTTTAGTTTAAAGACTTAACAACTGTTTTATTTACGGTACCTGTTTCTACAATAATACTTTGGTTATCATCTTCCGCTGCAAGGTTATTGATTCTCAGAAATTTAGATTGGTGAAATTGTGTGCTGGGTTCTCGGTGACTCTTCCAAGGATGATGTTGTTGATTATGAAAATTCGTTCTGCGATGTTGATTGGTGTTACCTGATGATGTGTCCATTGGTTCTGGACGTGGTTGATACTGATGTTGATATACGACGGACGTCTGTGATGATGATGATGGTTGTTATTGGGTCTTTGTATTGGCTGTACATGATTCCTCTGTTCAGTGCTGGAGTATGATAATCGTAATTTTCGATGCTCGTCATCGTGTTCTATGGTGCGTGCTACCGCAAAAGCATGTTCCAAATCCTTTATTGGATTTCCATATAGTGTGGAACGTATTTACGAGTTACTAATTCCGTCTTTGAAGACTCGTACAGCTTCTTGAGTGGCTTCATTTGTCATTACATCTATTACCTCTTGTGAATGACCGGACATTGGCAATTTTGGAAGTGATTAAGGTGAGAGCTTTATTAATTTCATCATGAAATTCTGATAAGTTGCGTCTACCTTGTGTTAATTTCTTCATTTCATTCTGAAGTACATATAATGGTCTCTGATCGGTATAAGTATAATCTAGTCTGTTTCGTATAGCCTCGAAATTGAATATTGTGTTGTATCTTCGTTTTTATTATTGACAAGGCTTCCACGTATTTATTTAAGTTTTGGTGAATTCTGATACCTTCCATAACCCTCGACACGTCTTCCCTCCAAATTCGGTATATTGCGATATTGCCGTCGAATACTGGCAATGCTTTGAATACGTCCAGATTAATTTCTTCGGGTGTGGTGTATGAGACGTTCACTGGTTGTAATCTAGCCGTTGCTGGTGGTGCTATGCCTGGGTTGATTGGTATTTGATCGAATCATTCTTTTAGCGTTCTATTCTCTTCCTGAACATTTTGTAGCATGATCTGCAAACTAGCCATTTGTTGGATCATTGTACTTAGGTCGGCTTGTGTCATTTCTTCCTCAGTAACTAGATTTTTTTGGTCGTCAAAGATTTCAAATTTTTTAATTCTTTTTATAAATTTCTTCACCACACTTTTTCTTCACTCTGTGCAATAATTTTACTTATGTGGAAAAGGTTTATATATATATATATTTTTTTTTTTAATGATCATTTTCTTATGAAGGATTCTTCCTTGCTGCGACAAGGATGCTTTGGTCCACTCGTTAGAAGGATAAAAATATATTATCCTCCTGGCAGGAGCGCCAGTTAAAGATTTCTCTTTTTAGATTTTTTAAAAAATTAATTTATTAAGCGGCTATGCGCTTTCTTTATTTATTCCTTAAACAAATGAATCCAAACTACACTTATGTTTAATACTGATGTACGATTGCCTCGTGTTAAATTTAGACTGCTTTTATGTCTAAAAATAATCTTTTTATATAATGTTGAGTTTTAGTACCTGTTTGCTTAAACTAGGGTTAGTTATGAAAATGTACATTCTTTATCTTATTTTTATTAACATACCCTTTTCTTGGGTTGTTTGTTTGTAAATTGTGTTTACTAAAAATGTGTTTGATATTTTCTTATCTCTAGAATATGTTTACATTTGATATTACCCTGAAATGAATGTCTTTGCCCTAAAGTGTTTGTATCTTTTTTTCGATTACAATTTAGCATGTTATTACAAATAGCCTTGGTTTTGTTTTATTACAAATAATCTTTGTTTTATTACAGCTAATGTTTGTGTCTTAAAGTATGTTTTGTATCTTTGTTTTAGTTTAACATGCTTGATCTTGCTTTAGCTTAAATTATGTTTGTATCTTTGTTTTAACAACCTTGGTTTCCCGACCAAAGATCTGCTGCTGTGCAAAAATATTTTGAAGAAGAAATATTTTCTTTTATATTTTGCACCATGATGGTATATTTTTCCTCAAGTTTTTTAGCCGCTGTTTGTCTGCTCAACACCTTCATACCCGTACCTTCAAAAAGTTCTATGAAGGATTTCTTTTCTAAAATGCAAAGGGGCAATGTAGAGTCAATAATTGCGTTCAATAATTTACACTAAACACGGATTGCGCTTTACTACCATAAGGACCATCTGCCTTATAACTATATTTCTCAAAAAGTTAACTATTCTTGAGTTTCAAATGTTTAATGAAATTGGAAGCAAGTGGTTTTATTTGAAATCTTAAAATCAATATTAATTACATATTAACATAGTCACCACCTTCAATAATTGCTTAATTATTAAGAAAACTTAAAGCTCACTTTTTCAACTTCGGTATAAAATTCGGCATTAAAAATTATTTTTTGTGTATGGAATGGCGACTTCACACAGACTTTTTTGAGGGCCGGTCCAGATTTTTCAGTTAATGACCTTTTCCTTTTGCTAGTAGATAGATTAAAGTCTGGATCGCCAATACTGTCGTCTGCGGATAAATCTTTGTCCAAGATATTTTCAGACATTTTGGCCTAAAAATTATTCTTATTATGAGTTTACAAAATATTTGTGTAATTTTTAATACCCACCAAATAATATATTGTAATTGAGGAGCAGCTAAATTAATTTTGTAAGTAGTTTTCATATTCGTTTCAACACAAATTTTTCAATTTTTAAATAATTACACTGTTCCGCAGGAATTTTTCCTTTAACAAAAAATCAAACATTACCTTTAAATACTAAAATTATCAATTTTCAAAAATATATGAATTCATTTATTAACACTTTTTAAAATTTTTGTGCATTAAATAATCCACACTTTATAAAACCCTGTACTGAAAATATTTTACTAAAGCAAATCTGGTTTCTTATTAAAACAGATCAAGTTCGAAATGGGACAACAACAACGAACGTGAATAGAAAGAATTTTTTACTATAAACTTAGCAACGAAACAAGAAAAACAAATTTTAGTGAAATGTAGAGATCAATGGAATTTTTATTGCTGCCAAAGCATAAGTAGTAACAATTAAAATATTTATGAATGAGAATGAAAAGAGAAATTTTTACATTATTATCTTTAACGTAGAAACAAAAATAACAATATAACCAGAAATTAACCTATTCACTAATTAGAAGAACTAGAGCATAATTGAAGTTTAAAAAAACGTAAAAAATTCATAAATAAACAAAAAGAAAAAAAGTAATTCTTAAAAGTAATCCAATTATTTTCTAATTACTTTTGATTCTTTTCGATTATTTTTTTGTAATTTCTAGAAATTTAGATTATTTTCCCATTATTAGTAATCGTAATCAATTATTTACGTGTAAAATAAAAAAGTTGGCAGCCTCGTTGTGATTAAACGTCAAAATTAATTGTAGTGCGAGAACTTACATAAAAATAACCATTTTTTTCATAAATAAACACAAAAAACAAAAGATTGCTTGGTTTATTGTTATATAAATTGTGTTTTATGAAAATAATATAAAGGATGGCTAGTAATGTGCGTAAAAGTATTAATGATAACAAAATTATTTGTGTACAATGCACTAGTCAAGTATTGGAAAGTGAAGATGCAATTCAATGCGATGTTCGTAAAAAAACATTTCATTCTCTTTGTACAACACTTAATAAAAAACAATATGATCATCTGATTGAAAACCCCTCTCTTGAGTACAAGTGCCATTTTTGCTTGCCAAATAATAATGTGGATGTATGCCTGAAAAATGATTTAGCTGAAATTAAAACTCAATTTAATTATTTGACAGATATTAAAGAGACTATGCAATTTATGTCGTCTCAATTTGATGAGATGTTGAAAAATATTACGAAAAATGCAAAAGAGATTAAAATGTTAAAAAAAGAGAATGCTTCCTTAAGAGAAGAAGTTATCAGTTTGAAATCGACAGTAAAATTATTAAATGATTACAGGGTTAATAAAGATATAATTATAAATGGTATTAAAGTAGATGAAAGTAAAACCGCTTTAGAAACAGCTTTATATGTGGCAGAAACACTAGGAGCAAATTTACGTAAAGACGAAATTGAGGAAGCTTACTCTTTAAACAATAGAAACCAAATCAATCAAAAGGGAGGTAAAAAGTCTTCGTTAGTTGTTAAATTTGCTACTAAAAAAAGTAAACAAACATTTATGTGTCAAAAACCCAAATTAAAGGAAATTGAACAATTTAAAGCAGTTTTTGTAAATGATTTTCTCTGCAAAGAAACAATGCAATTGTTTAAACATGCGATGTCATTAAAGACTGTAGGATTTAAATTTGTGTATGTTAGAGCTGGTAATGTTTGTGCAAAAAAGGATGAAAAATCAAGACAGCTTTATTTTAAAACAATGGAAGGTATGTACAAATTGCTAAGTAAATTTGCTGGAGGTCATCGGAAGCGCAATCTAATGGATAATATCGATAACTACAATGACGATGATGATGAAGATGAGGAAACTCAATTTAAATCACCAAATTAGTAAGGTACATTACCTTACTCATGTTTTTATTTTTTAATTTTAATACTTTCTATTTTTTATGGATAGTAAATATTTCGAAAATCTTAATTCTTTCAATAAATTTTGTGAAATTAAAACGAATTCCAAACTGTTTAATATTTTATCCATTAATGTAAGAAGCATTTCGTCTTTGAATAAATTTAATAAATTTAAATCAGAAATCTGTAAAATGTCAATTATTCCTGAGATTATAGCAGTGCAAGAAACGTGGTTCAACAAAAATCAAATTGGTCTATATTTTATTGATGGCTTCAACGTAACACATTGCTGCCGAAATAATACTTATAGTGGAACCTCTATTTATATAAATAAACATATAAAATGCAATCTTTTATCGAAGTGGAGTAAGGATTTCTTAGACCAGATATGCATATTGTTACCTGAAATTAAAGTCGACAATAAACCATTGATAATAACGTCTATCTACAGATCGCAGAAATGTACATTACAATCCTTTAACTTATTGTTACAGGATTTGCTTTCGTTGGTTAAAAATACCCCATGCATATTTATAGGTGATTTCAACGTTAATTTGACGCTTTTAGATAACTCCAGTCGTTGTCTATTGGATACTTTTGAAGAATACTATTTCAGTTCATGTCATAACTTGATAACACGGCCTAAAAGTAAAACTGGGTCTTTAGTAACATTTCAAATCCGCTGTTAATTAACTCTGTTCAAAATTTTTTTTCGGATAATAATTTTATTTTTTGCCGACTTAAAACAAATTACACGCACAAGTAGACAACTCTTGTTTTAAAGCCTTGTACTGATTACATAAAATTTGGAAAGCTCTTCGATGAAAGTTTACGCACTGCATTTCAAAATGTTAACGATTCTGGGTATATGTGTGAGAACCTTGTTAATATTCTTTTTATGGCTGCATCACAATCTACCACTTGTGAAAAGAAAAATATAAATATAAGGCAAAAAATGAGCCCATAGATGTCTAAAGAATTAATTTCATTGATAACTTATAAACATAAATTATTTAAAGCACGAGTGAAAAATAAAAAGGATAGATATATCTTAGACTGTCTAAAGAGAATTAGTAAAGCTATTAAGTATTGTAACAGAAAGCTTATGAACGATTTTTACTTAAGTAATATAGAGAAGTGTGATGGAGATCCAAAAAAAAACATGGAGATTTTTTAATAAGCAGATTGGAAAAATGCCAAATGTAGTAAATGAATTAGTGACCAACGATGGTGCAATTGTAGTAAAGGAAAATGAAAAAGCTTCAATTTTTAATGTTTTCTTCTCTGATGTGGTTCGAGATATACGGGAAAATTTACAATAATCTTCAACGGATGATTTCAACATGTTTAAAACTATTTCTCGAAGTTCTACACGTTTTAGCCTAGAAGAAATAGATAATTTTAAAATGAAAAACCTTTTAGAGAGTATAAAACTGAATAAAAGTCCAGAATATGATAACGTCACGGTTAAAATGCTGTAAACGCGTAAGGATACAATAACTCATCTATTAAAAACTATATTTAATAAGATGATTGTGGAAGGTAAATATCCAAATATTCTAAAGATTCACAAAAATGTTCCTATACCGAAAGTTCATGTAACCAGTAATGTAGAAAACTATCGTCCAATTTCAATTTTGCCGGTTATTGATAAAATTTTTGAAAAAATTATATATGAACAGTTAACGAAATATCTTGAAAGTAATCATATTTTGTTTAACCAACAATATGGTTTTAAAAAAGGTACGAGAACTGAAGAGGCTGTAGTAAACATTGTGGAATATATATGCAGAGGAATTGATGCTGGTCAGAAACAAGTTGCTGGAGTGTTCTATGACTTATCAAAAGCATTTGATTTGGTAGATCATGATATACTTATTAAGAAATTGAATTTTTTTGGTTTTTCTCGTAATGCAATTGAATTATTTTCGGACTACCTAAAAAACAGACTTCATTTCGTTCAAGTCGGTGAATCGAGAAGTAGTGTGCTGCATGTTGTGTGTAGAGTCCCACAAGGTAGCGTGCTTGGCCCCTTACTGTTTAAAATCTATATTAATGATTTGAAAACTATCAAGTTTTATGGCAATTTATTGATGTTTATTAACTATAAATATGAAAAGGTGTTACAAACTCAAATTGAATATGACTCTGAGATACTATCAGAATATTTCAGAGTAAACAAATTAGTTTTAAATTTTACTAAGACAAAATATATAAGGCTTAAGCCATACAACATCAGAGATGATCAGACTATAAACTTACACGTTGCTGGAAATTTAATACAAGAATCTTATTCTATTAAATATTTAGGAATAAACCTAAATAGCAATCTTTCGTGGGAGAACCACATAAACGAGTTAAAGAGAAAAGTATCGTCTGAAATAGGAATTTTATATAAGTTTAAAAACAGACTTAGTACTGAAACTAAAATGTTGTTATATTAATCACTAATTCATTTACACCTTACATATCTACCAATGATTTATGGGTTTAAAAGTAGCTCTGCGTTAAAGTCACTGCAATCAGCACAAAACAAAGCCCTTAAGATTGTGTTTAACCTCCCCTTAGCTTAGCACTATAAATTTGTATCAAAATTATGCAAAAACTATACTTCCAGTTAAAGGATTATACAAACAACAATTATTAACATATATATTTAAATGCCTAAAAGGATATGGAAGTCATAAAATACAGTTTCATCAGAATATAAGCTTCACTAACAGAGTAACAAGGCATGCAATGGATTTGAATGTTGTAAGATGTCGTCTTGAATTAACTAAACAAAAAATTACATATGCTGGTGCGAACGAGTTCAATCAATTACCAAACTACCTTAAAAATATTTCTGTTTTTAAAACTAATATAAAGCAACATTTGCTTAACAACGTCGAAATGCTTCTTGCATCTTAAAAATAATTTAAATTTCAATAAATTACGTTAAATTAAATTTAGTTATTTTCCACATATGTACATATTTTTAAATTTATTATAAAAAACACACCGAGTGTAGTCAACTTAACTTTTTGTAAGCCCCTACACAGCTATAATAGGCGCTGAGGCCAAAATTTAACATAATGATTAATGTAATAAATTTAATAATAAAAAACAACAAAACTGAAAGTAATGGTAATTTAATCACTACTTCACCCTCCAAAAAAAAAGTAATCAAATTAGTAATCATTACGATTAGTAATCATTACTTAACAGCTATGCTCTGAACATTAAAAAAAGAAGAAACTAGAGCTGTTTCACGATAAGGGACTATAGCAGGCCTGCCATATTTGCCGATTTATTAGTATTTTGCCGATTTTTAGCCTAAAAATTATCAAAGTGCCAATTTGCCGATTTTTGCTCCAAAAATGCTTGTTTTTCGTTTTGAATATATTACTTTTGGGAATAGTGATATTAAAAAAAGACCGTTAAACATTTTGTTGTTAGCTTAAGTTAATAAAAACCTTCAAACAATATTAAAATAATAGATCGCAAAATTATGGCATCTATTCATTTCTTTCTCCCAAATGAAAATGCTTTTGCAATTTTTGAAATGAAAATGAGAAAATTATAATTACTTATGCAACCCTCACCATTATTATGATTGCATTGAATAGTGCAGCGAAAGAAATATTTTTTCGTACAACAAATGTCCCAGCAGTATTTTATTCCAAGAAAAGAGTCAATAGCAAGAAGACTGAAAAAAAAACGCTGGTCAATTTGCCTTAAACTCCAATGATAAGGATTCAAGAAACACGAACATTACTAGATATTTAATAGAATTGGTTTTAGTGACTCTAGTAGCCAAAAATAAAAGGAAATATTGGAATATTTCTACTATTTACGAACAATGGACCAATATCGAGAGCAACTTTTTTTAAAACGTTTACTTTTATTGATTTTGTGGTATTTTAAAATTATTTTATGCCGAATTGCTATGTTTTGTTATTATTTGTTAATAAAAATAATTTTAATTGTATTTTAAATGGGTAATTTTAAACCTTAATTGGGGATAATACCGATTTTTTCTGCAAATATTCAAAATTTTTTATCAAAATTATCTGACACCTCTGGACAAGTGTGAAAATTATCTGTAAGTGGAGCCGAAACTCATCAGAACACAATACAATATTTGCAAACACCCTGCAGATAATATTGGGCTACGTGGTCCATTGTAACTGAAATAGATTAGCTACAACATGGTCCTATGTAATGCAGTCATGGACCATGTTATTTTCCAACAAGAGTTTGTTAAACGAAAAGTGATCGCCTTTTAACGAATGCATAAAATGTTGCCAAGAGCTGTACAGTAGCACGATATTTGTTGAAAGATTACATAGTGGTAACTCTGAAGCCATCAATTGCCATCCAAACCCTCTGGGGTGTTCCTTCGTATAGTGATATAAAGTAGCTTTGAAACTTCCATGTAATGCAAAGCTGGGTTATATGGTCCAGCCCTAGGACATCGTAATATTAAATGGATCATGTTTTCTCTATACACCGGGGTTATCTTTGGACTACTCCTAGTCCCTTATGGAAGATAATATACATGCGTGCATGGACTAGTCACGTTATCTTCAGGGCATAAACAGATTCATTCTCACATGCGTATTTAAATGCGTGTGCGGTTATTCTTAATGTATGTTTTGTTGGAAGTGTTGAAAAAGAAGAAAAACAAATTCTACATATAAAAAGAACGAACGTACCCTTGTTAAAATTTTATTACTGAATTAATTCTATTTTTCTATTTACTATACCTTTCACCACAAAAATTGGAAAAAGGGAAAGTAAATATAAGTTTGTCATTCCGTTTGTAATTTTAACAATATCCATTTCCGACCCATAAAGTATATATACTCTGAATCCTTATGCCTAGCGAAGTCGATTGATAGTGTTAGTCGAGGCAAACTTGATTTTACAAAAATAATAATAAATACGTCAATCGATCAGACATAGTGTCGTAAGAGGTGCTATCAAATCATCACGCCTCCCTCTAATTTTTTATGTCCTTTGTAACAACTAAGTAACTCCAATCAAAAAAATATATGAATGGAGCGATAGAGAATTAAAAAATTAGAAAAAACATCAAGTACAAAAATTGGAGCTCGCCCATGTTTTCCAAATTACGGGGCTCTAAAATTTTCAAATTTTTTAAATATCAATATGGGTATCAATTTAAAGCTTTTGAGGAGGTCTTTAAGGAAATACTAAAATTTTTAAGAAATGCTTAACCCATTAAGAATCGATGTCACTTTTTTTGGAAAATTATATATATGCAGTACCAAAAATTAATTTTTATTTTCTAATTTTCTGTCACCCCCATATTTGCTTTTTGATTGGAGTTACTTCACAAAACTATATTTACACATATAGTGAGGGATAGTGAAGTTAAATTAGACATGAAGAACACTTAATGCTTAAATATATGTTCTTTATAAATAAATTAAATTAATTAAATTATTATCTGCAAAAAAGGTTTCCGGTAATAAAGGGTTTTTAAATTCAATCAGAACTGACGCAGTTTCAATCGTACAATAACAAAGATGAATGATTTTGCTACTACAGGCGATCCATTTTGTTTCAGCATAATATGCGTTCATTTATTGAACGAACACTAAAACCCTAGTTTACACAATCTACCGTCATTAAAGAATGTTCTTAATTTACTAAAAAGTGTTGGCTGTTTTTTATCTAAGTATGTGCCAATTGAAGTTGCTCTAAGTCGATCTTTCATTGATTACATAGTGCAACGAATATCTTGCCATAAATGAAGAATATATATTATTCAACCTTCGCAAATTATGACATATCCATCAGTAGTGCGATTCACTAACCTTAAACAATACGACAATTGTTATATTAGTCGTCATTTTCTATTGTTTGCAGTAACGATTATGTGATTCATTTTAACAATATTAGACATTTTTAATTTTCTTATAAGACAAATTAAAATTTAGTGGCATCTCGGTCAGCAAAACACGAAAAACACGAAAGAGAAGAATAAAAACATGTGGATTCAAGCAAAGCACATGCATGCGTTTATTTTTTTTTAATGTCAATTTACACATATGAATACGTGTTATCTAATATGCATGTACGGAGTTTGACATTAAGAAAAGCATAATAATCGTTTTTGTTGAAGAGTTGCGGTTACCTCTTCTTGAATACAGTCAAACATATGCTTATCTGTAAATTTTTTAACAAGAAATTTATTTTTAAAATAAATTTTTAATGCTATTAATTAAACACTAATAAAACATTAATGTCTAATTTAATTAAATTGAAAGAAAACTGTATTTATTTTATTTTCATATTTATTTTGTGTTCGAATAGGTATGTATACATTTTCTACGTTTGCATTTTACATTTATACATACATACATATAAGTATGTATAAATGTACACACACATGTTGTATGTCGTTTGTTTCGTCGACAAATTTAACAACGCAAAAATTACAGTTGCTTTTTTAACTATGAACAACTCGCTAACTATACCAAATAGTTTTAATCAACAAAGAGCACCGTTAAAAGTATTACTGAATAGCAAAATCAACGATTTTGTTGTTAAGTCAATTAAACCAAGCAATAGTCGTTAAAAAAGAGTAGTGAATCGCACTACAGATATGTAAATTGATTCTATGAGCTATAAATAAAATAAAAGTTTTCGAAAAGCTATTTTGAGAAATTACTTCAGCCAAAGACAAATAATTTAATAATTTAACTATTTAAAAAAGCACAAAAGGAAAAAATATTCGCTGAGCGCAGCCATAAACTTAAGAGAGGAGACAATACGATATTTGTAAACATGAACAGATTCATACACACAGGCTAATACAATTTATGGGGATGTTCACAAGATAAGTTTTGTTAAAGAGAAGTATTGAGAGAGAAAAACTCTTACGTTAAGGGCCAATTTTTGACTTCATATTTGCACACTGAAATGACCAATCCTGTACATGTAAAGTCAATTTAAATAATACAGTTTTACCATATAGTTATGGTATTTTTTGTTGTTGTTTCGCAAAACTAAACGCAAGTAAACAAATATTTTATTCATTGATAGAACAATATTTTATGTTTTTCACACGTTTCTAAATTAAAACAGTAATTAAAAAGATAAATTAATAAATAAAATAAGTTTGTGTAGAGAATACATGAGTATCGCAGGCATTTTTTATACATATATTCCAAATATTTTTAACAAAATTTGCAATTCATTGTGTTTGTTAGCAGCTGTTTTTCATAAACTATTGAAATTTATTTTGATATTTTGTAATGCTGCTATATTTTTATGATAGTTAAAGGTGACTTTAGAAGAAATGTTTTCTACATATGACTTGTCAACATAACATAATATATACTTATGTATCGTGTAAATGGTTTAAAACATTTCTTATGTTAAATACATAAGTAAAAGCCATATGACAAATTTTCATTTAGAGCGTGTTCTATTTTTATGTGACGAAGCATATGACTTCCAGAGGTGCAACTGTTTCTTTCTTCACTTATACCGTTCTTAAATGATCAAAAAGTGCAAAAAGCACTAAAATAATTGGCAGCAGGATAGAGTTGACATCTTTATTAGCATCACAGAGCCGCTCACCAAACAACTGTTGTAAACAATGATTTACTTTGTGGGTTATTTCAGAAGTAATTTGCATGTACGTTTAAACGCAGTTTAAAGCCATATGTTAAAATTACTACTTTGACATACATAAGGAATTACATGTGGATATTCAAACTCACAAGTCCTATGTAAAAAGCATTTCGTCTAAAGGCACCTTAAATAGGAACGATCAAAGATGACTGAAAAATTGAACCTGTATTTAAATACAACCTAAATTTAAATGCAAATTAACTAAATGCGTATTTATATATGAAGTTAAAAACTGGCCATAAAATTGTTTCTAAGATTCACTTAAATTCGTAATATATATTATTGCATTCCGTAAATCTGATTATAAAATTTTCCTTTATACTCGTAAACAAAATAATTGATTTCTTTTAGACAAAACTTATAATTTAATTATATATAATTTTTTCATAATTTTTTTATTGGCATCATGAACTGGGATGTTGGTAAAAAAGGAAATAGCATCCAAAGAAGCTAAAATGTCTTGCTCTTCAATTTTTATGGCTTGAATGCGCCTTTTTTATTCAATTGAATTTTATTGTTGTATTTCTTGGAACTTACATTTTTCAAGATTTTTCCAAAAGATTTAGATAAAAAAATAGCATGGCAATTGTGTTGAAGATACTATTGGTCTAAGTGGGATTCCTTCTTTGTGAATTTTTGGTAATCCATATATTCTTGGTGCATAGCTGCAAAGCATAAAGGCAATAATAATAATAATAATAAAACTAGATGACCCGTGCGAATATTTCGCATTACAACTGTATATATTATGTGGAATAGCATTACAATTATCGCACTTGATCTAACAACTACCGCAAAGTATTGCCAAAACAGCTTTTTACAACTTAATATGCATGTTATATATAACTAACTTAGTAATAAACGGCATTATATTAAAAAGCGGTATTGCTAGAATGGATTTTAATTATGTTATGTAGAACCATAGCTGTTAAGTAATGATTACTAATCGTAATGATTACTAATTTGATTACTTTTTTTTTTGGAGGGTGAAGTAATGACTAAATTACCATTACTTTCAGTTTTACACGGTAAATAATTGATTACGATTACTAGTAATGGGAAAATAATCTAAATTACTTGAAATTACAAAAAATAATCGAAAAGTAATCAAAAATAATTGGATTACTTTTAAGGATTATTTTTTTTTCTCTTTGTTTATTTATGAATTTTTTATGTTTTTTTAAACTTCAATTATGCTCTAGTTCTTCTAATTAGTGAATGGGTTAATTTCTGGTTATTTTGCTATTTTTGTTTCTACGTTAAAGATAATAATGTAAAAATTTCTCTTTTCATTCTCGTTCATAAATATTTTAATTGTTACTACTTATGCTTAGGCAGTAATAAAAATTCCATTGATCTCTACTTTTAACTAATATTTGTTTTTCTTGTTTCGTTGCTAAGTTTATAGTAAAAAATTCTTTCTATTCACGTTCGTTGTTGTTGTCCCATTTCGAACTTGATCTGTTTTAATATGAAACCAAATTTGCTTTAGTAAAATATTTTTAGTACAGTGTTTTATAAACTGTGGATTATTTAATGCACAAAAATTTTAAAATATGTTAATAAATGAATTCATATATTTTTGAAAATTGCTAATTTTAGTGTTAAAATGTAAAGTTTGATTTTTTTTAAAGGCAAAATTCCTGCGGAACAGTGTAATTATTTAAAAATTTAAAAATTTGTGTTGAAGCGAATATGAAAACTACTTACAAAATTAATTTACCTGCTACTCAATTACAATATATTATTTGGTGGGTATTAAAAATTAAATGTTTTGTAAACTCATAATATGAATAATTTTTAGGCCAAAATGTTTTAAAATATCTTGGACAGTGATTTATCCGCAGATGACAATATTGGCGATCTAGACTTTAATCCATCTACTAGCAAAAGGAAAAGGTCATTAACTGAAGAATCTGGACCGGCCCTCAAAAAAGTCTGTGTGAATTCGCCGTTCGATACACAAAAAATAACTTTTAATGCCGAATTTTATACCAAAGTTGAACAAGTGACTATAAATTTACTTAATAATTAAGCACATATTGAAGGTGCTTATGTTAGTTAATATGTTATTAATATTGATTTTAAGATTTCAGATAAAACCACTTGCTTCCAATTACATTAAACATTTGAAACTCAAGCATAGTGAACTTTTTGAGAAATATAGTTATAAGTCAGATGGTCCTTATGGAAGTAAAGCGCAATCCGTGTTTAGTGGTAAATTATTGAACGCAATTATTGACTCTACATTGCCCCTTTGCATTTTGGAAAAGAAATCCTTCATAGAACTTTTTGAAGGTACGGGTATGAAGGTGTTGAGCAGACAAACAGCGGATAAAAAACTAGAGGAAAAATATACCATCATGGTGAAAAATATAAAAGAATATATTTCTTCTTCAAAATATTTTTGCACAACAGCAGATCTTTGGTCGGGAAACCACAGAAGCTTCGTTGGATATACACGCCCTTAACGTCTTCAGCTCCAGTTGAACGACTGTTTTCATTTGCCGGGATTGTCAACAGTCCAAGGCGGCAACCATTGTCTGATTTTTCCTTTGAAAAAATAGTTTTAATGAAGGCCAATAGTAAATATGTATATGTAAAGTAAAATTTTTTGGTGATTTGTACTACAAACATACATTGAATATTTGTTTTTCTGTATTACTTTCTTTGTTTTTCTTTATAATTTTTTGTAAGACTGAAATGATAAGTGTTATTATGTAACGAAGGCCAATAGTAAATATATGTAATGTAACATTTTTTGGTGATTTGTACTACAAACATACATTGAATTGTTTTTCTGTGTTACTTTATTTGTTTTACTTTATTTGTTTTTCTTTATAATTTTTTGTAAGTCTGAAATGATAAGTGTTGTTATATAACTGAATGTGTTAATAATTTTTTAAATAAAAAAACTAATTTTATAAATTTACTTAGATCTTTTTTAAAATAAAATATGTAATATACAATATACAATATTTAATCAAAAAGAATCGAAGTAATCGTTAAAAGTAGTTGGATTAATTTTTGATTACTTCTGATTTATTTTCATTATTTTTAAGTAATTTTCAGTAATCCATATTATTTTTTCATTCCTAATAATCGTAATCAACTACTTTTCAAAAACGGGCTCAAAAGAGAATTATGTAGTCATTACAATTATTTTTGAAAAGTAATGTAATTGATTACTAATCGTAATTAAAATTTAACAGCTCTATGTAGAACTGCATTACTATTTAGCGACCCTGTATTGCCACACTTGAACAAAAACATATAATCACTGTATTAGCATGCAGTTCTATATAAAATATAATTTTTATTAATGAAAATATTATTTTTTCAATTTCTAATTATTTTTTGTCATTAGTGTTAGAAATAAGCTTTCAAATGAGATATCACTCATTAAATTTGACACGGCGGTATCGGAGATATTTGCAACCGAAAAAAAAAGTGCATTAGAAATAATATATATGATAATTATTATTATTAATAATAATAATTATTATTATTATAAATAATAATAATAATAATAATAATAATAATAATAATAATAATAATAATAATAATAATAATAATAATAATAATAATGATAATAATAATAATAATTATAATAATAATAATAATAACAATAACAATAATAATGACAATAATAATAATAATAATAATAATAATAATAATAATAATAATAATAATAATAAAAATAATAATAATAATAATAATAATAATAATAATAATAATAATAATAATAATAATAATAATGGTAATAATAATAATAATAATAATAAT